>JASDQU010097142.1:0-11975 GCA_032191745.1 Picea mariana | reverse complement strand
TGTAATAGAGATATTCTCAACTGGAGGTTGCCCCCTCGAAGAGGCCCATGAACATTGCTTTCAGATTCAAAGTGTTATTTCTGTTGTTATTCTTATATCATTTCAGTGTTATTCTGGTGAATGTTTTGGTTATATTGTTGTTATTCTTCCATTCTAGCATTTTATTTCAGTTCTACATACATTTTATATCTGGTATATTACATTAATCATATTGATATGTGCACCCGACATTACAATTCACTAGGGAATTTGGCTACTATGAAGTTCCCCATTTTAAAAAATGTCCCAAGGTTTATATCTAGAGCCATATTATCCCATGTGTTAGCAATCATATTCAAGATTCTTTTCATATGAAAGAAATATATATCGTAGAAAAATCCTACTTCCTTGTTATTCGAGCTATCAAGATTGAGAGCATGCTATTCGATGGGGAGATTATACCTAGCATTGATTTAATACCACCATGATGTCCCTAATTACCTTGAGATACTTGATCTATGCGTCTTTGGCTACAAGGATGCCCTGTAGGAGAGCATATGCCTCTTCCTGGTTGTTAGTGGTTTGTCCAAGACCCCAACCATAGGTGGCTACAATTTTTCCTCCAGTATTGTAAAAGATCCCCTTGTTCCTGTGACCCTTGGATTCCTCTTTGCAACTCCATAAAAAAAACAAGATATATGACTATTGATTTGTTCTACATTTAATAAATTCTTGTGCACCCAATTTTTTTTTCCAATGATAATGCTTCTTTAGTTATGGAGTAGGAGGAGGATAGAGAGACCTTTTCTTCCAAAATTGAGAAAACCAAGGTTCTTCATCCCTCTCCAAGTGTTTCTCTTTTGGTTTACGTATAATATTGATGTATTATGCTAGTAAACCTTTGTCCTTGGATGCTACTGAAGAGGGTTGGTCCACTTTATGATTAACTACAACATTGTACAAATTATATGTAGTGAGAAGCTTGCCACGCATTAAAATCTAATAGAAAATGTTTACCTGTGGAAGTTTGTCTCTATGCCATATTGTTCCAAATTGGGGATCAAGGAGGATGATACAGAGCTTGAATCTGTTCTATATATCCATCTTTCACATAGTAGTCAATGTTTCCCTAGCCTCTTTGATCTGTGGCCCATCTGTATCAATGCACACAACCTCTTAGCTCATGATAGAGAATAGAGGTTAGTGGAAGGAGGTGCGATGAAGGATTTCCAAAATTCCAACCTATCCAACGACCCGAGGTTGATGACCATTTCAAAATATCAAACAAGGTTTTGTAGTTTTCATTATCCATCGATGATTTTAGAGAGTGCAATTCTAATTAGAAGGAGAGGGACTTTTTCCCATAATACTATTCTCCCAAATTGATATTTTTTTTTGCCACTTCTTGAAACCCAAGTAAGCCTTGAATGGATTAAGGGGGATAAGGATTTAATTAACTTCCATATGTGAGATATTCTTTTTATTTTCTTCTCAATCAACGCATTGCTTCTTGCTTCTTTGAAAATATTTTTTCCACATAACTTTCTTCCACTAGTCAATATTGCTTGTTGTTTGTCTCCGAATCAAGTTGGCTCCCAATGCTACAGGCCTAATCGATGGGTCCTTTATCCCTAAGCCCCCCTTCTCTCTTGGCGCTCTAACCGCTTTCTAGTGTATTACGTGTTTTTTTAAAAAAAAAAATTCCCCCTTGACACAAGAACTTTCTTATCTCTTTTCTTGTTTTTCGCATAACTCCTATTGGAGCTAACATGGTCACCAGGGATTGGAATATTGTTAGAGTAGTGATTAATGACTTAATTAAGATCAATATTCTAGTTGGGTTAAACCATTCCAACCCTCACTGAACAAATTTTCTTTGGATTGTTTCTAAAACACTTTGCGAGGCCCGATATGAATGATTTTTCAACAAAATAGGTATTCCAAGATACTTAAATGAGGCCCAACTTTCCAAGAAGGGGAATTTTAATATTCTAGAAATTTCATGTATCTCTTGAAGGGTCACATTCCACCCTAGAACTTGACTCTTTTGATGATTAATTAGCCCTATAGAAACACTTGTGAATAGGTCCTAACACCCTTTTAAATCTAGATGCTATAATGGTCAAATATCCTCTTAGTAAAAGCATGCCATCAGTAAATTTAATTTTGTAGTGGTTCAAGCATTTAGCTCCATAAATAATTTTAATACCTCGGATATTTCCTGCAATTATTTATGACTCTATCTTCCTACTCAATGAATCAACCATGATAATGTACGAAATTGGGGACAAGGGACATCCTTGTCATAGTCCATGGCTTCCCTAAAAGAAAGAAGATGGCCACTTGTTGACCAAATGATCAATCGAGGGAGCATTAAGGCAATAGGAAATCCATTTGATAAAAGAATAACAAACCCAAATTTCTTCATGGCATCAAATAAATATGCATGTCTTACTTGATCGAAGGCATTGGCCATATCTAATTTTATGATCATCCCTTTCTCTTCGTTCTCTTTGCTTGAGTGTGTATGGATTCTTGAACCGATATTATGTTTTCCATGATGTGTCTATGTTGCATAAACCCTTCTGAAGAACTATGTTTTCCATGATGTGTCTATGTTGCATAAACCCTTCTGAAGAACTTTTTTGAGTCTGTTTGCAATGACTTTTGTTTACAAAGGGAGATGGGTAAAACCTAGAAAAGGAAGAAGGATTAGTCTCTTTTGGAATCAATGCAAGAAACAAGGAAGGAGTTAGTATTGCCTCCAACTTTTCCAACCCTTTGCAAAAACTGCAACATTCATTTTAAATCCATTTTGGTCAGGATCCAAAATGATCTATAAAAGAATATAGAGAAACCATTAGGCCCAGGGGCCTTATCGATCTCTAAATCCCAAATAGCGTTGAATATCTCCTCTTCCTCAATGGGTTTCACCAACTCTTCATTGTCTTCCTATGATATACTTGGAGGGATATTCTCTAGCATGATTGCTATAGCTTAAGGGTCTAGCTTCTCTTGTTCAGAGAAAAGATTTCCAAAATGTGACGTGGCCACCCTCTTCAACTCTTCAAAATATGAAATTTTGGTGTTTTCCTCTTGCATGATTTCTTTCACATTATTTCAAACCTAACTTGCTTTGACTTGCTTGTGGAAAAATGTTTTTTTTTTCGATCTCCTGCCTTCAACCATGTGCTTCTTGATTTTAACCTCCAAGTCTCGTCCTAATCCCTGATGGATTTATTCATTTTCTGTTGATTGTGTGTTTCAGTTGCTTGGATATATATAGTGATCATTGCATCCTCCATTTTGTTTTGAGTTTCCTCAAGCTAGGATTTTAATGAATCTATGTCACTAAATGGAGATGAGCATGAAGTTTTGACCCAATCTTTGAAGGCTCTTTTGATTTTTTTTATCTTTTGTTCCCAAATAAAAGAAGGGGTGCCTGAAATCCATAATATCCAAGCAGTCACAACTATATTCCAAACTTCATGTTTTTGTAACCTAATAGGATTGAATTTAAATAATAGAGGACTGAAGTCTCGAGAGTCCTATAAATGAAGAGCTATTTGTTTGTGGTCATAGATAGTTGACGCAATGATCCTTGAATTTATTATGCAATCCTGAAGGAGCTGTTCTTGTAACCTAATAGGATTGAATTTAAATAATAGAGGACTGAAGTCTCGAGAGTCCTATAAATGAAGAGCTATTTGTTTGTGGTCATAGATAGTTGACGCAATGATCCTTGAATTTATTATGCAATCCTGAAGGAGCAATTCGTTGTACACTAGAAATATGTCTATCCTAGCGACTATGTGTCCCGGACCTGTTCTTCTATTTTTCCACGTATATTTCCTTTTGTCCATCTTAATGTCTACTGTTTCCCATTCCCTTATCAAATCCTCTAACTTGTCTCAGAAAGAGTCCCTTACTATACCGCCCTCCTTATCAAATCCTCCTCCAACTTGTCTCAGAAAGAGTCCCTTACTATACCGCTCTCACGCTTTTCTTTATTATGCAGGATCACGTTGAATTCCCCTGCAAGGATACTGTTTTTTATGTGCTCTATATACTTCAGCTTTAAAAGATCTTTCCAACAATAATATTTTTCCATATATGATACATACATGTATAGATTGAAAATATTTATTTTCTTACTAGTTTGACGATTTGAAAGGCTTGTTAATACCCAATGTCCAGTTTCAAAAGAAAATTCCAAATTCCACCCCTGATTGTTCGAGAGGGTACACAGGCCTGTCGAGGCTCCCCTTAATCCTTCACTTTGAATGCCATTATTTTTTCGAAATATTCAAAGATTGAATGTCCTCCATTTTAGTCTCCTGGATAAGAAGAAAGGTAAACTTTTCTTCTCTTATGAGGTGTCTTAAGGCTGCTTTCTTATTTGTACTACCTAGTCCTCTATAGTTCCAAGAGAAAAATATGATTATTTAGAAGAGAGTATTGTCCTCCGGGAGAAGAATAAAGGTAAGCTTTTCTTCTCTTATGAGGTGTCTTAAGGCTGTTTTCTTATTTGTACTACCTAGTCCTCTATAGTTCCAAGAGACAAATATGATTATTTAGAAGAGAGTTTTGTTCAACTATCTCTATGAGGAACATGGCTTATCAGAGTTCTTGTGGACTTTATTCCCCCTCTTAAAGATTTATCTATCATTCGATGGGTTCCTAACATCCTATCTCTATTAGATACTTCCTCTCTCTTGACTTTCACTAATCCCTTCCTGGTTTATTGGAGAGTTTTTCCTTAGAGTCTCCCTCCTCTCTTTATTCAACTTCAAACTGTACTTTATATTTCCCCTTTGATCTAGGGTCTAGAGAGACTATTTCCAACTCCATTGAGTTCTACATCTCTTCCCTTGTCCTTAAGGCTTGATCTCCCTCTTCTTCAAGGGGAATCTTTGGAATTTGGACTAAAGGCGACTCCATTATTATTGTAGTTGTTACTCTTGAAGTTGATTAAGGATTTATCAGGATTTCTACACTTGAGATTTTTTCTTCTAGGTATAAGACTTTGAATCTGTTGGATACGCTTGTTGGCTACCATTTTTTTCTGCGCCCTATACCTTTGGGTGCTTTATTTTTTGAGATGAAGGGTTTCCTTTCAATGGGTTCTCTACCCAAGGATATTTTGACCCAGAAGTAAATAAATCCCTAACCCTGAATCTTGATAACTAGCTTTAATATTGGTGTTCGACCCCATTTTCTTCTTCATGGTGCCATTTACCCTCTTTCTCTTATGTCGATTGATTTATCTAAGTGTTTCTCTTGCAATGTTTTGCAAAGTGCGCATATTCATGGCATAATTTTCATTTAAAAATAACATGTTCATAATCTAAGGGATATTCATGCTACTAATTGTCCAGAGATAACATAATGGCCTCATGCATGCCTCTTTCATGGTCGACCTCAATGCATATTTGCACATAGGAATACATGTTTTCATTTGGTTTTACCATGTCAATATATCACCCTAATGAATTCCCAATGATTTTGAAGGTATCATTACTCCAACAATGAAAAGGAAGATGGGAGAGACACACTCACATAGGGAATGCACATGGTGCATCATTCTTTGGGTTAAAATATGGGTTTTATCTGTTCAGATGCATGCCTCAAGATTCGAAGAAATAGGGCCCATTTTGAAATATTAGATCTCTGTCCTCATTGGTATCAAATAGGAAGGCATAAAAGCCTCTTCCACATAAAAAAAAATAGCTCATTTTCCCTTTAATAAACACCTTCTAGTTTTTTTGCAATCAAATCACCATGGCTTGAGGAGAGGGCTAGATATTAGTCAATTGTCCAATGAGACCCCTTTTTCTTAGGACAAGTGCTGGTATTTTTTACTCGCATAAATTAGGACATTAAATTATCAATCCAAAAGTATGTAAACTTGTGAGGTACAATCACTGTATGTGAGGGAATTAGCTTCAAAATGCAAATTGAGAAGGAAATTCAATTCTTCAAATGTTCATAGCGTCAATGGTGGAAAATCAAGTCACAAAGGGAAATTGTTTCAAAAGAATGAACACATATTTGCTACAGGACTCAGTTTGACCATGAACTTTCAAAAGAATATTTATACATCTAAAAAAACAAAGAAAAAGATTAAAAAATGCTAAATTCCTTCAATCTAACTATCATAGTCTCATTGGTTGAAAATCATATAGTAGAGTGTATTTTCCTCCACATGTGATGAGTTATAGCTGTCACAGTTTCAATGGTGGAAATGTTGGTTGTAAAGTGTAAAATTATTTACAACAATACTCAGATAACTGTGAAGTTAAATGACCCAACAAGTGGTGGCTCTCTGCAATAGTACTCTATGTACTGTGCTTAACTGTGAAGTTTTAATGATTGTGAAGAATGCTAAACACACACATGCATGGATTAATTTTAAAAAGATTATATGCCAAGTCTTAATTTTCCTAATCAAATGTTTACTGTGGTTTCTACTGGTGGAAAATTGACTACATTGTTTCCTCTTAACTCAATGATTAAGGGAAACTTATAGTAATACTCAAAAAACCTTTTTCAATTATCACTTGAAGACAAACTCATCCTTGACTATGTATAAAGAAAAGTGACTGAAAATGAAATCTAATTAAGGCATTCATTAAAATCTAGTTCCGAATTTATAAAACCTATTGTTAAACTTTAATGACTTTAATGGATAGAAAGAAAATAAAAATTAAGAGAAAGAGAATATTTACTAGTGGAAAAATTGCAAACAAATAAAGATTATGCACAAAATCTACAAGATTAATGTAACATGACCAGACAAGGGGGCCCTCCAGGCCTGGAACATGCACAATGGAGATTCGAAACTGAAAACACTCATACCACTTTATTAATAAAAAGATTACTATAGTTTGTAATACAGAGTTTTTTTTGTGTACAAATTCGAATTCCCTTACACTCTAGCATTGGAGAATTTATACAAAATGAAACACAACCATTTAGACTCAAATATCTCTCGGAAATTGATGACTCAACAAACTAATTCTTATTTTATTTGGGTCGTTCCGTTTGGCATGAGTGATTTGAAAAATGGCTGCAACATAAAATCTAGGAGAATCCTCTTTGAAGAAACACACATAGATCCATCATCATGCACTTTTTGAGAAATCTTCTCACAAGTTTCCTATTTGGGCATATTATGCTCAAAACCCATGTCGCATAATCTCTTGATTTGTCTTCATCGATTAATAATTTGCATGTAAATATTGACTATAGGAAATTTATGTGTTTGTTGTTGTGTTATTTTGTTCCATGTGTCCATCTTTCTCAAATCACTATGCAACCATGCTATCAAACAACGGTTTATAGGAACACAATTTTTCTCGCAATTGTTAGTAAAAAATTAAAAAATTTAAATGAAAATAAAAAATAAAACTATAAATTACCTTATAATCCTTTACTGAGTCTTTATTTAGTGGAAATGGATACATAAAATACCAAAAATGGAGGGAAATGGATTAAAAAGAATGTATATAAGGTGGTTTTTACACGACAAAATATAATACCAACAACAAAGAGCGTTGTGTCTTGAAGGCGCTCGAGGAATTTTCTCTAGTAGTTTCACAAATTTGGATGGTTAGTTTTGAGTAGACTTTCCAAAACAAGAGACCATTGATCAAAGGACCTATGCTTCAAAGTCTGGAGGGGGCGAAGGACCTATGCTTCAAAGTCTAGAGGGGTTGAACCCCCCTCAAGAGGTTAAATCCATGGTCGATCTTAAAACAAAGAGAGAGGGTGCGTCCTAGAGGGGGCACACGATGGATATTGATTACAATATTATTTCTTTGAACAAGGGCATCTTGTGAATTCTGTAAATCCTAAATTACAAATGAGAAGTAGGCTAAAGGTTTCATTAACAAACAAAGAGTTGAGTTAGGGATTCACACCGCTAGCGTAAGGACTCCTATGACAACTTAAACTTCAATTATATTTTGATAATAAAGTTAATGTATGATTAATTTATTTAAATAATTAAATTAAATTTCTATAAATATTTAATATTTTTTTTATAATAATAAAATATACATGAATGTTGTATAATTTGAATAAAAAAATTAAATTTAAAATTAATGTAAGGTAATTAAAATATAATAATTAATCTTAAAATAAAATAATATGTTTTTTTTTTTTTTTTTAAATACATATAACTTACAAGTATGTATGATGATGTAATTTTATAACCATTACATCTAGTTTTTTTTTAATAAATTTATAAGTATGTATGATGATGTAATTTTATAACCATTACATCTAGTTTTTTTATAATAAATTTATAAGGATTTTTTTTTTTATAATTTCTTTTTTTTTGTGGTTCACACTATATCCACAATAATTCTCTTTGAAATTGGAAAAACATAGGAGACTCGAACTTGGGTGGGGAGGGGAAAACTCCCCACCCTAACGAATTGAGCTACAACCATTTAACTTGTTTTCATAAATTTTATCATAAAATACATTTTTAAAAGAATAATTTACATTAAGGTGATACATGAGAGGGGGAGGCTCTCGCCATCCTTGAGACAATTGACAACAACTGAGTGGCCACTGACATGCCCTTCCACCTAACACCTATACCATCCTTGACACCGTTATGAAGTGTGGCTTGTGGGAAGGAAGTGGATGAATTTGGGTTAATATCTCCACCTTGCACAAGCATTATCTCATATTTATGATATGCAATACAATAACAGGGAACCATTACAACAGAGGGTGGTGAATGCACCTCATGATTTTGCAATAAGGTGAGGTCTAGTACTCGAGACCGTGAGCTATCATGTGTTTCAATGGAAGAGCCATGACGCTAGTCTATTTCAGTAGAAAAACTCAAGAAGCAAGTCATTATAGAGATGGGAATTGCGAGAAGATAGACAAAGTATCTCTCTTTGGTAGTTTTCCAACACTCCTTACCAATTTTGGGTTCGAGTCAGTTTTCCAGGATTATCCATCCGCCATGCCTTTGTCTCGTGGCTATGCTAGGTATTACAGAGAAGGTAGTTGTATTCCTCTCGAATCAACCTCCTTGAGCACTAGAAGCTTGGAGCTTCCTAGCCCTCAATTCATGCTCTCAGCGCAAGAGGTAGAGGGAGAAAGATTTTAGAAGACCCACCCCTTCGCAGATTCAACAACACTTGGAGTTAGTTGAAGCTGCGACCAGAGAAGAGAGAGCTTCCATTCACGATTGGGAGTTGGACGCCGACATTGGAGATTGGGTGTCAGATATGAGAGATTCTCAAGCCCATGACACCAAGTATCATAAAACCATTGACTTGTAATCACATATTAAAATTTTTATGGGCTGCAATCTTCTCAACGGTGATGAAGAGAAGCAGATACTACAAGATCAAATCCAGGACATGCAGCTCCAGATCCAGAGTCTTCGAGCTCGCATTGATGTCGAGGATGCTCTAGAAAGTAGTCAACCAACAACAAGATCTCGCATGTAAGCACACTAAGGAGACATCCAACATAGCAATGTGTTAGCCTTTTATATTATGGACATCCCAGAGGGGTCACGTAGTCCCCCTCACCCTCGTATGTCTTAAATGACCCATTCTCAGTATTTTTTTGCTAGTTTTGTTTATAGTCCAGCAAAAGATAATCCTAGAATAGATAGACATTGGATCACAATTTATCAGGATGCTATTTTATTTTTTGATACAAAACTTGAAGAAAACAATTTGGATCCATGGACTTTTTCAAAGTTGTTGATCTGGTTTCTCTAATGGCAGGCCAATAATAATAAAGTTTTGTTGTAAATTTTCTATTTCAATAATGTAAGATAATTAGTTCTTTAACTAAAAAATTTTATATTAAGATGATGCATTATAGAATTAAGATAATACATTATAGAATACATTTGACTTTTCTTATGAGTTAATTTATTTATCTATTTATGTTTTATATGAAATTTGTTGATATATGTATTTTAATATTTTATATAAAATTTGTTGATATATGTATTTTAATATTTTATGATATTTTAAATTTCAAAATTTTAATTATTTAATTATTATAAAATTAAAAATTAATATGTATAATTTTATTAGTTTAAATTTCAACTTAGGCTAGCTGAGTCATTTTAAGGTTTGGTGCTGTCCAAACATATTAATTTAAATTTTTTTTTAAGAGTTCAACATGTCACAATTACTCATCCCAACCACTCTAATTAAACTCAATTAACAACTTAAATTTATTATAAAATTGAAAATCAAATAAATATTTATCAATTTCTACATTTATTAGTCTAAATGCTTCCTTAAAATATCAATAATTATTTATTATTATATGAAAATTTATAATTTTATTTAAAATTAAATAAATATTTATTTTTATATTTTTATAGAATTATACATTTATTGTTTAAGCTTATCCTTCAAGTTTGATTTTGAACATTTTGTAGATCTATAAAAATTAAGATTAAAAGATATGATATAAAAGTAATACATTTTTTTAATTATATTATATTTCTATTATTTTTTTATTTAAAAAACATATTATTGATTTATTTTAAAACTATTATTAATTTATTTTAATGGTAAACTATGTTATATTTATAAAATTAAAATTAAGATTTACAAAAAATTATATTTATAATTTTGATGTTTTTTATTTTATTACTTAAAACTAAAATTTTGATTTTGGAAAGTTTATCTTAATGTTTTTAGAGCACACAAACAAAATTCTAAAAAATTATAACTAATCACTTATCCTTTTGAAATTCAATAGACCAATTCGATCTGAGTGCATCATCATCATCTTTTTAGATTTAAAATTAATCCTTTATAAATTTAAATATTTTTTTATTAACAATCTTAACCAACTATATAAAATACCCAAATTTATGATTTTTATAAATTTAAATATTTTTTTATTAACAATCTTAACCAACTATATAAAATACCCAAATTTATGATTTTTATAAATTTAAATATTTTTTTATTAACAATCTTAACCAACTATATAAAATACCCAAATTTATGATTGAATTTATTGATTCTATATATATATATATTTTAATTGATTTAATTTTATTTCTTTAATAATATTATATTTGTAGTATTTTTTATTTAAAAAATATATTATTAATTTATTTTAAAAATATTATTATTTAATTTTAATGATAAACTATGTTATATTTATAAAATTAAAATTAAGATTTAAAAATATATATATATTTATAATTATGATGTTTTTATTTTTTATTTTAATATTTTAAATTATAATATATTATTATTATATTAAATTTAAAATTTATCCTTTATAAATTTAAATATAAAATATTTTTTTTATTGACAATCCTAACCAATACTCAAATTTATGGTTAAATTTAGTGAATCTATTTTTTTTATTATTAATTTGTTTAATTGATTTAATCTAATTTGTATAATTTGAATTTAGTGATTCTATATTTTTTTATTAATTTGTTTAATTGATTTAATGTATAACGTTTTTAATTTGTTTAATTGATTTAATTTAATTTAAAAAATATTATATAAGTTATTTTTTTAGTAGTATAATGTTTTTTTATTTGAAAGTATAAAAATAAGTATATTTTTCATCATCAACCATGTAATATTTTTATATGAAAGTAAAGTGTAATTTTCAATCTAAATATATATTACAGATTCATGGTTGTATTCATAAAGAAAATGTTATTGTTTCTATTAATCCTAGTTTTAAGCACAATTTTATCAATGTTCAATTGGTTAATAAATTGCAAGTTACTGCAAAGAATATTCACAACACACATGTTGTTGATAAACATGTTCAAATTTTTAAAGATTTGAAGATCACTATGGATAAATATGTGTTGCATTCATATTTTCATGCTATAGATATGGATGATTTGGATATTGTTTTGGGATATCATTTGATAGAATCAATGGTTACCATTAATATTAATGTGCAAAAGAAGTTTTTGAAGTTGTGGTACAAGAAAAAGAAAATCACATTACATGATG
>JASDQU010097140.1:7957-20282 GCA_032191745.1 Picea mariana | reverse complement strand
TCCATCTGGCTACTCTGGTCATCATAAATCTCTGCCCTGTGATGATGTCCCAAAGTGGGGACATTACAATCACTCAAAAGCAATTATGAAAAATTAAGCAGCTAAGTAACATATCAGAATATAAGGTAGTACCCCAACTCTTAAGGAAGACCCTGAAAACTAGATCTAGAACCAATTATGGAAGAACATTTCGAAATTCTTTAGGTATGCATGTGCGGTCAAGAAGGTCAAGATGCACATGCAAATTTTCTATAGGATACAAAAATGAAACTTGTGTGCATAATTCAATGTGCATAAGTCTCAAAGTAGGGGACACGTGCATTTCTTGAGAAAGGGAAAAATAAAAAAATAGGACTGAAAATAGTAGGAAATTTCTCTACTATATGTTTTACTTATAGACTAGTTATCACCAGTAGTTGGATATAAAGGTTTAACTTATTAAAAAAAAGAAACCAATAAATTCTAAGAATTTTCCCATCATAGTCTCCAATTATATTGTAGGTATTCTTTTCACCATTGCTATCTAATGTATTTTTGGATGATTGGGTTAATCACTTACCATAGATAACTCATAGAAAATCAACTTTCTCTCCTATATCTATGTTTTATGATATAAAATGAAATGGAGAAAATAAAAATGAAATACCTTTTGAATAACAGTTGAAGCTTGATCCAAGTGAGCAATTATGATCAAAAGTTCTTCACTCATAATGTCCCATGTAGATATATATAGAATAAAACATTTGAAACATTCCATATTGAAAGATATACATTTCAAAGAAATAGATATAAATTAATTTTAGGTTAATAAATTCACGATCAATTCCTAGATTCAGAACAATCATGGATATGAACAACAAAAGGAATTGGGGGATGAAATAAGATAGATCTATATCCATAAATTAAGATATGTACACCTAGTAAAACATACTTGATATTGTCACAACACCTCCATCACTCATATCTAGGTACCTCCACACTTAGCCAGATGGACACCACCCCTATTTCGAAAATGGTTTCCAATTATCACTATAGTTTCTATATCTAGAACAACCCCATACCACTACTCTCAAGCAAAGTCCATTTTATAAAACCAAACGTTTTCTCTAGAGAAGAAAACAAGGGAAAAGGGACATTGGCAAGGATTAGACCAAATTTCACCAACATAAGGTGGAGAACCATAGATCTATCTGTCATTTAATCTCACCATGAACCTTTCATTTATAGGCTTATATATGATTCATTCCAATTGGGGAGGGAGATTGTATCCCTACACATGTCTATCCTTGAAAAACCCTTCTTCAGATTTGCACCAGTATGTTTTTTGGATATATTCTATATTTTTCATGTGCCTTAGTCATTAGAAACTCATGCACACACGCATTTTGCACCACTCAAACCAGTGCACATCAATATCTATGTGCTAGTTACACTACTGCAACTAGTTCACACAAAGTAAACTATACTAGAATTGGTTTGAGCAATATACAACTCTCTGATCTAGTAGATGATGATGGACAAACTCAACTCCAATTATCTAAAGGACCAAAAATATGTGTAACACTCATGTCCTTGAACATGGTTAGGGAAGGAACATAATGTGTTAATACCCTATTTGAATCTTCTCAAGATCAAGCATCATGTAGTAGTCCTCATAAAACCACACAAGACCTCTAAAGGGGATGTTTAACATCTATGGAATATCTTTAGCATTGTTACTATGTTTTCCACAATAAGAATCAATCTTGAGGCCTCTATGTTATAACTCATTTCCATTAGGATATTTTGTGCATCGTGTATGGCTCTAGGGGCCTTGACCATGGTCAACGAATCAACATAAGTAGCTTCAAAACTATTTGATTCTTCTTAGGATCACACTTATTGAAGTAGTCCTTGAATAACCATGTTATAAATATCCATGGGAAATTTGGCCTTTGACTAGGAATATTGGAAGCTTTATTCCATTTTTCACAATAAGAATGGATATTGAGGCCTATACCATGGTTTTGGGAGTAAAACAAGGGCCTTAGGCCCTAAAACAATATTCTCCATCCAAATGGCTATGAACAAGGCCTCAAACCACTAAAAAATCCTCTTTGAGGGATATCCATCCTCTAGTTGTGATATTGATCCCCTTCAGAAACCAATATTGTCACCTTACAAAGATTCAATATTTATAGGAATTGAGTGAAAAGGGGAGGAACCTTTTTATATAATTATACAGATTATATAGTAGCATGGGTATATTTTATGCTATCATGTGTATTGGGTAAAGGGGAAAGGTTGGTATAAAGTTATGATGGTGTGAATTTGTTTTATCACAATAGCATTTGCATATTTTAGGAATGTGCGCATTCTTATGAACACATGTGCATTCTTATAACACATCTACATTTCTAACATTCAAAAATTTCTTCCCAATTACATGTTTTCTAACTTGGTTTCTTTATATTTAGATTTCGCATGGAGACGCTAGTGGTTTGGGATGCAAAAACAACAAAGATTCCCTTTATTCAATTGCCTTTCAATATCTACATTTTTTAGGTTTTTTTTAAGTAGTCTACACAAATCTGTATCTGATGAAACTACACACACATATAGATCCAACTATACAGATTCCAAATATATGATTTTGAAGAAAAAATAATATTGTTTGTTGTTTTTTATTTATTTTTGTCTTAACATATATGAAAAATTTAAAATATAGGCATATTTCATTCTTTCTACAACTTTTAATAAATTTACCCATTTTTTAAAATAGCTATATACTGCACCAATGCACAACAAGATCTATAATATAAAAATAATTGTTTGATTTTAACCACCCTCAAACCTTTCACTAACACTTGACCTCATAATTTTAGGGCTATGTTGACATTATTAAATTAAAAATTTATATCAAATTAATGTAAAAAATTGAAAAAATAATAAAGCATAAGAAAAAAAACATCATTTGGATACTCAACAGTTGTGTGAATTCAATTGGGTTTAGCTTGAGTGGTTTGTGCTAAGGGGTGTTTTCCCCCCACCTAGGTTCAATTCCCACAAGTGACATGTTGATGTCTTAAATGATCAAGCTATTGAAAATTACTTGGCTTTCTACAAAATTTGGTTTACCCTGGGTACCATCCTCGAAATGAGGGGAAGTGCATAGTGGGTTTCCCCAGGATCTATTCCAAAGTATTAAAAAAATAGTTGTACTGACATGAACATATGCATGATATGTTTTAGGAAACATAACACTCAATGTAAAAAAAAGTGGAATTTTACATAGTCCTAAAAAACTTCCATAAATAAAAATTATATATTGAGGAAGCTAGTTTGATTTCCTACATTTCATCTTCTCACACCATAGTAATTTCAAAAATCAGGACTTCAAAGACGATCAAATCCATGAACCTTGATTATTGAAGAGCCAAAAACTTATCCTTTCTAAAATCGACCTTTCTGTAGGGAGACCCAAGGCATCAATCCATGAATCTCAACATTGCATTTTGGAAAGATAGGCATGCAAAAATGGCCTATGCAGACCTTCGATGAAGGATTTGATCCCTTTATCAAGGTTTGAAACCTTGATTGAGGGCTTAAAACTTTTATGGAGAGTTTTAAACTAAAAATGAACTATTTATATAAAAAATACCTTGAACTAGGATTTGAAAATATTTTCATAAAGCACATTAAAATCCCTTGCTCAAGGTAGTTTTAAACCCTCTATTGAGGTATAAACCTCACTCAAAGTCTTTAAAGTCAAGAATCATTCCCCATTTGTACAATTTTTCATGGGTCTATAACTTCCTATAGGTGAAATCACTTCATCTCTTCCATGGAAGGTGACAAAATTAGTGCATGCAAATTCATCATCAGATGCTCTATCCAATGACATAATTTTATCATTTTGGATTTGGTACTATATTTTTAATTTAGTTTTTAAAAAAAATTCTACAAACATTTTTTTCTCCCAAGTAGTGAAGGCCTCAAGATAAAAATATATATTTTAAAGACCACAATCAAACAATTAAAAAACAAATATGTGTACAATAGATGGATGTTTTCTCTTAAAAAGTGTATTTTTCATTTTTTGTTTTCGTAAAGAGGAGAACAAAATATATTGGGAACACAAAGGTGTATAAAATTAAATTCAAGTATTAATTTTTCATCTTAAAAAAATAATACAAAATATAAATTTCGAAAATAAAATAGTGCATTACTAAATTCTTTGTGTATCGTGTTCATATACTACATTTTTTGAAACTTATAAATTGTTCACACTAAATTAGGATTGGGAGCAAAAGTCACTTACCTCTTCTGGAAATTTGCAAGGACAAGCAATTAATTAAATGAAAATTTTGAAACATTAAATGACATTAATATTTTTTGAAAAAATATCATTAGAACTACAACACAATTCCATACATTTGTTTTTACTACACATCAAAATTCACATCACATATATGAGATTCAATGACTTCACCTTAAAAAATATGTAAATTTTCAAATTTTCATCACCACATATCACTAAAAAGTGTGACACATATTCATGGATTCACCTCAAAACCAACCAACAAAGGTGTGAGAAGCAGTTATAGTAACCTTCCACAAACAAATCACCCAAGGTAGAATATTCCTCATAAAGACAAGAAACTTCCAAGGGAGATGAAATTCATATATATGATCTTATGCAGTTTCTACAAGTACTTCCCACTTGCAGTTAACTATGAGAAACCTAGGAATGACCATTAAGGATGTCAATTTTTAATTGGTAGTTGGGAAAAATAATTGTGGATCAATATTCTACATTGGGTAGACATACAAAAATTCATCCCATAGTAAAAAATCGACCAATAAGACATCACACCAAGTAGCATGTCAACTATGTTAAAATACCCTATTACACATCTGCCCATTGACCCAAATATGAGGTGATATCTCAACACTTAAATTGGATTTATCTAGTTCTTAACTCCTTTCTTAGAGTATATTTACGAATAAGTACTTGTTTCTACTACTAGACATTACACCCTCTATTCAATTCCTAGTTTCATTTTGGTGGCCTTGGAAAATTTCTTCTCCAACCCTACACCAAGGCCCTATCACCTAGATTATTGTTGATCTTGTATGAAAGAAAAAATGGTCTAGTTGATTTTATAATTAATGTTAATTTTAAGGGTTGTTAATTACTCAAGTGTAATGAAATGAGATTTGATGATGTTTTAAGACTAAAAAATGCTAAATAAAATGAATAAATTGACAAATGAAAATATTGAAGCTACCTTGAATCCCTAAAAGAAAAAGAGATCAAGCTTGTTGTTTCAGTTAAAATTGACACTATTTTATAGCTCTTAATAGTGTATCCTAATATAAAAAAAAAATGGCTGAAAATATCATTTCATAAATGAACTCAACTTAGTTCCCTAAATAATGAAATTTTTGTTTTTGATATTTTTTATGTTTTAAAATTGTAGATGACTCAAATGCAATTATGCAAACTTAAGTAGCTAAGAAACATCTCTAAATAGAATTTAGTACCCGTAACTCTCAAGCAAGACCATAAAAACTAGGTCTAGAATCAATTAAGGTAGAAGATACACAAATTATTTAAGTATGCATGTGGGCTCAACAAGTTCAACCTGCACATGCAAATATTTATGCATAGGCTATAGAAATGAAACTTGTGCACATAATTCAATGTGCATAACTCTCAAAACAAGGGCCATGTGCATTTACTCAGAAAGCGAAAATTAAAAAACTAGGCTTGAAACGAGCAGGAGATGTTTCTACCATAGGTTTTACTTATAGTCTAATTATCAGTAGTAGTTGGATCTAAAGGTTGAATCAATTAAAAAATAACCAAATCAACCTAAAAAGGAGAAATTATAAAACTTTCCCCATCAGATTTGCCAATTCTATTGCAGGGATTCTTTTCACTATTGATAGCTAATGGATTTCATGATGATTGGGTTATATCTTACCATAGACAGCTGATAGAAACTCAAATTTCTCTCCTAGATCTATGATTTATGATATAAAATGCAATGGAGAAGGGAAAAGTGACATACCTTTTGACTAGTAGTTGAAGCTTGATCCAAGTGAGAAATTTCGATCCAAAGTTCTTCATCCATAATCTCCCTTGCAGATCTACATAAAATAAAACATATGCAACATTCCCTATTCCAAGAAAAACATTTCAAAGCACTAGATGTTGATAAATTTTAGGTTAAGAAATTCACCATCAATTCCTAGATTCAAAACAATCATGGTTATGAAAAAAAAAAAGGAATTCGAGGAGGAAATAAGGTAGTTCTATATCCATAAATTAATATGTCTACAACAAGTGAAACATACCTGATATTGTCAAAACACCTCCTTTACTCAGATTTAGGCCCCTCTATACTAATCCACATGGGCATCACTCCTCTTTACAAAATGGTTTTTCATCTATTACTATATCTAGAGAACCCCACACCACCACTCTCAAGACAAGTCCAGTTTAGAAAACCAGAAGTGTTGTTGAGAGAACAAAACAAGGGAAAAAGTACATTGGCAAGGCTTAGACCAAATTTTACTAACATAAGGTGGAGAACCATCGATCTATGTGTGTCTCAACTTAACCAAGTCTCATTTATATGGTTAGATATGATTCATTCTAATTGGGGAGAGAGATCATGGCCCTACAAATTTGTAGCCTTGAAAAACCATTATTGACACTTTCATGTGTATGGTTTTGGGGTCTTTCTATATTTTTCATGTGGCTTAATCACTAGAAGCTCATTCATACATGCATGTTGCACCACTGGAGCTAGTGCACATCAAGATCTATGTTCTAGTTTCACTATTGAAGTTAGTGTGCACAAAGTAAACTACAATATATTTTGTTTGAGAAATATACAACTCTATGATCTAGTAGATGATGATGGCCAAACTCAACTCCAATGATCTAAAGGACTAAAAATTGTTGTAACACTCATGGCCTTGAACATGGTTAGGGAAGAAAATTAATGTTTTAATACCCTATTTCAATATTCTCAAGATCAAGCAGCATGTACTAGTCCTCATAAAACCACACAAGACCTCTAAAGGGGATGTTTAGCCACTTTTGAATCTCTTTGGCACCATTATTATGCTTGTCACAATAACAATCAATATTTAGGCATATTCCATCAACAAGGGAGGAAAACAAGGACCTTATCCCCAAAACAAAGCTTATTGTTAGGCACCTAACCTCCCTAACCCCTCATGTAGGTAGACTAATATATTTTCCATGTAATAAAGGTCTATATTAATAAATAAGTCCTAGTTAATACGGTGAACAAGTCAAATGTAAGAAGACCTAATAGAAGCTTATTCTTATAGAAAGACATTCCTTTAGATTTTTCTTTTTGTAGATACATTTAGTATAAATAGGAGTCGAGGGAATGATAAGTCGATGTCTTGAAAATTATTGTAATAGAGTGTTTCTCTATTGGAGGTTTCCCTTTCGAAGAGGCAAGTGAACATTGCTCCCATTTCAATAAAGGTATAATTTTGGTGTTCTATTCTCTATATTTTATTTTTCCATTGGTAATTTATTTGATATTCTTGTTTCTGCTGAATATAACATAACCATGTGCATAAAAAGTGTATCATAGAACGTTCCTTGGCAGGACTTGTTGGTTAATTTTTATTTTCAGGGTAGATACATATTCCGACGTATTTAAACTATAGTGATATATTGTTCATCATATAAATCCATAGTCGGGGAAGCATACATGCAGGAAATACAATATTTTTTTAAGCTCACAATGTTGGGCACCCGTGTAACCCCTGTTGGTACCCCTTTAAGTTGTAACGCATTAGAAATCACCTGTATACAGAATTTCTCTTCCAAGTACCTCTAGTATATCAGGATCCCTACAAGGTATCTTGAAATCATCCATAGATCAATTGATTGATCGCCTGATTTCTATAGTTCCACCAAGAGTAGAACTTGAGAAGATACTCTCTAGTACCTAGGTAATTGGGTAGTACGATTAAGGTTATGGTCTAGCCTCTTTATTTGGTTCCCTTAGATATTGGGTCTAGTACTACTATTCAACCCCACACATATATCAGAGCTATATCACAAGGAATACCCTTGTCTGTTGGAACCCTGAAAACTCTAACCCTTGGGACTGAAATAGAACAGAAAAGGAATAGACAATATCTATTGTTGTGCAACCTTTCCTCCTACATTTTGTTTGTGATATTACTACACATTTTTTCTCGTTATGAATTTGGGCATTTCAATACTACAGTATTCTTAGATGAGAGTATAACTTTGTAGGAGTAAAAGAAAAAAATGGGGCCTTTTTGCACACTTATTTGAGACCTATCCCATTGAATTCCTCTTTTTTCCTAATCACAATGATACCACTAATTTTTCATCATTTTTTCCCTGTGGTCCCAACCCCCCTTCCCAGCACCCTTATTTGGGACCTATCCCATTGGATTCCCATTTTCTCCTTGATTGTTGCTATACCCTTTACCCGTAACCCCTTTTATGTGTGTACCGACCTACCCCCTTCCTTGTTGTTTTTCATATAATATATGATCAATGTATTATTACAATGATGAGTGTTCCATATATAGGGAACATAAGGTGACCATCCATCAAAGGGTGAGTCCCTTGAATAATCAATAACTATTTTTTATTATTATTTACTTATTATATACTATAGTTAATAATCAATTAATAATTATATTATTAATTATTATCTTTAGAGAATGTCTTCCCAATGTTTTCCAAACACCAACACTCCCTCTCAACGAGGGAGACATTCTGCAACATGCCACTCTTGTCTTTGAAGTATACAAACTTCACCCTAGACTCATGACACTTGTCGTTCAATCTTGGGAGACATCTCTCTCCCACCTGAACTGAGGAGAAACTCCTTCTGTGGCTCTCCCTCTGAGCCAATTACATCTCTCTAAGATTAGGCTCACTTTGGGTCCGCATTTAAAGCATATAACATCTTGAGTCTTTATCATTCCTTGTCAAATCACCATGACTAGGACAAAGACTACACCAGGATCTTTCACCACAGGCACACACCTATGAGTGAATGTTGGCTTGATGCTAACTGAAACATGGAAATCACTTCAAGCACCTTGAGTCCATATTATTCCTTTTCATGATCAAGGAAGGACTACATCTAGGCCGATTTACCACAAGTGCACCTTTGTGATAAATGTATCCTATCTCCCTTGGTCTGCAACCCAATCTAGGAGAAGTTCTGCCCGATGTTGAAACATCAACACTCCCTCTTAGCTAGGGAGGTATCTTTCCATAGTAGTACATAACTACTATCCAGAGACACACAGTCTTCACCAGTGGTACAAAACCACCATAGTAGTAAAAGATTTGTCACACATGGCTCTCCCATGTGGACTTCTAGAGGCTACTCCCTCTAGAAACAATTAGGGTTAACTCCCCATAGTGTGATACATCAAGGGTCAACTCCCTTGACATGTTCTCATGTTATCTGAACATGGAACGATGGGATATAAGCCCAAATTCACTTATTCCTTCTTGAATAAGTGTTCCACTTATCCCTTCTCAGATAAGTGTCCTCACAGATCAACTCAACTCAATTCACAGAGGAGTACGATCTGGAGAAAGTTTGTCACACATGGCACTCCATGTAGACTTATAGAGGCTACACCCTCTAGAAACACTAGGGTAAACTCCCATAGTGTATGATGTCAAGGGTCAACTCCCTTGACATGTCCTCATGTGTCTCCACATGGGACATTGGGTTATAAGCCCAACTCCACTTATTCCTTTTCGAATAAGTGTTCCACTTATCCCTTCTCAGATAAGTGTCATCACAGATCAAATCAACTCAGTCACAGAGGAGTACGATCTGGAGAATGTCTCACAAAAGTACTTAAACTTCATCTTAGTTTCGTAAGAATATCAACAACCTACTCATCTGTAGGAAGGTACTAAACCAATAATTCCTTCCTCTGCACCATGTCTCGGATCCAATGGTACTTAATCTCAAGGTGGTTCGATTTGTCATGAAATACTGGATTATCAGAGATCTTCACACAACTTTAGTCACCATAATAAATAATGGTGGAATCCAACACATGTTCGAATAAATCTGCATGGAGCTTGTAAAGCCACACTACTTCATGGATTGTCATACTTAATGCAATGTACTTTGCTTCTATTGTGTTCAAGGTCATTTCCTGCTACACCAGAAAACCATGGAAGATACCAAAGTGAAGGAACACCTGAAGGTGATCTTTCTTTCCACTGCACTCCCTTCCCAATCAGAGTCAATATATTCCTTCCATATCATATCAATACTGGAATTATATCTCAGACCATGTCGAACTGTGCCTTGCAATTATCTCAACACATACTTCATAGAAATCCAGTGTGTCTATATCGTATAACTCATAAACTTGCTAATTGCACTCACTACATAGAAAATATTTGGTTTGGTGTAGTAGTTAGGCTTCAAGTTCAACATCCCAAAATCATTCAATATCTCAACTGTGTACCTCCCCTAACTCAGGAAGATCTCATTAGTTCTCTGCCAGAACTCTAGTCCCAAGAAGTAGTGCATCATACCAAGGTCCTTCATCTCAAACTTAGAGGCCAATGCATACTTGCATTCAACAATACAACCCTCTATATTGGTGAGGAATAAATCATCAAAGTAGAGGACCAAAATCAGGGACTCACCATTAATAGTCTTGTAGTGCAGGTTGTGATCAACAACACTTTTGATGAAGCCCAAAAGCTTGAGGTGGTTGCTTGATTCCATACAAGGCCATCTTCAACCTGCACACATGGGACTCCTTCTCATGTATCACGAAACCATATGGTTGCTCGATGTATGCTTCTTCCTTAATCTCTCCATTGAGAAAGGTTGTCTTTACATCCATCTGATGTAGTCTCCAATCCATGGTTGTTGCAACAGAAATAATCATCCGGATAGAAGTGTATCGAGCAATAGGACAAAATGTCTCCTCATAATCTATTCCCTCCACCTAAGAGACTACTCTGGCAACAAATATCGCTTTGTGCTTCTTGATACTCTCATCAACTATATGTTTGATCTTATCGATCCACTTGGAAGTCGCTACAGACTTCCCTTCAAGTCTTGGAACAATATCCCACACATCATTCTTCATGATGGATTGATACTCCTCCATCATGGTATCTCTCCATATTGGATGACTAGTTGCCTCCTCATAACAGGAAATCTCAAAATGAATGATGTGGATCATAGTTGTGGCATATCATGAATATCTCTAAATACTCTTTCTCTCTCGGAAGGTACAATGAGGATATGCATGTCCTTCTGCCTCTTGCAGAGTCAGATGAGTCCATCAAAGTATCTTCTCACCTACTGCAGTATCTCTGGAAACATTAACTAGAGCTACAGGATTAATGGGATCAATTGGATCAATTTGATAAATATCCATGTGAGACCCTTTATATCTTTTAAAGGATACCTCCTCTCAAAGGTTACATCTCTGCTCACCTCAATCTGTCTCTGACCAGGGATGTAGATCTGGTATGCTTTGGAAGACTTATTATACCCCATAGATGTACCCTTTATGCTTGAAGGGTCTAGCTTGATCCTTTTCTCCTTGGGTACATGAATGTATACTGGACACCCAAATATCCTGAAGTTTCCAACCTCAGGCTTCACTCCAGTGAAGGCCTCCTCGAAAATCATGTTCCTCAAAGTCTTATGAGGACTTTTGTTTTTTGAATGGTTGTATCCATGATCACTAGAACTGTCTCTGCAATCTGGTATGATTCCATCATGAAGGTATAATGCTCTTGGAATATGAGCATCATGTCTAGCAATGTCTCTTCTTGACATCATGTTGGAAGGTCTTTCCCTCCATGTCTTCCTCTCTACATGAGCCAACTGGCTCCCTCTTTCTAAAAGAACATCGGTCCAAAAGTGGTCGCTTCCACACCAACCATGCTTTTGTTCCCTATGTCTTTTAAGGATCTCCACTCTAAATGAGAATAAAGACAAGGAGAACCACCATTCCAGCTAAAATGATGAATGTGGGTAAATTGGAATCACTTCATTTCTTAGTTGACCAGAATGCAAAGAGAGTAAGGCTCAACACAACAACAATAGTTAGAATAGTCAATTCCATTTTCATCCTCTATGGCCACCACTTGTGCCACTTGTTTGATACCTCTTCGATCATAATAACGAACAAAGCATTATTGCCATCAAATCCAAACAATATAGTTCTAGTCTACCACCAAACTAATTCAACCAAACAATATAGTTTTGGTCTATATTTCTATACTATGTTGAATTTG
>JASDQU010097138.1:0-21574 GCA_032191745.1 Picea mariana | reverse complement strand
TCGGTTTCCACGTCGTTAACGATGGAGATGGATCATAGGTGATTGCAGAGAGAAATCCAAGCAGAGCCTCTTGATCAGAAGCATTGCCAAGACGAGGATGCCGGCGGTGTGATAATTGAAGGGTGGAAAATATGGAAGGACTGAGAAAGAGAATGAAAAAAGAAAAGAGGGAAAGTAATCTTCTCGTCCTCTGAAAAAGAACATTACAGATCTCCATCTTCTCGTCCTCTGAAAAAGAAAATAATGAGGATGGTTTGAGTTTCTTCGTTTATTTATAAGAAATCTTGTAAGATCCTTTAAGATTCAAACGTAAAACACACAGAAGAAATCATGTACGATTCAAAAGATTCGATACTTTAATAAAATTAATAAAGAAACATTTAAACAATGAAATCAATAATAATAAGACATTTTTGAAAGTAACTTCAAACTTTACATCACTGGAAAAATCAGTGTCAAGATATTTCAGTGTTTCTAGAAAACTTTAGACTTTAATGCAGAAAACTTTAGACTTTAATGCCCCCACCATCATTAAAAATGAAGTCGAGAGTCATAAGGCATAAAGACTTTAATGCCCCCACCATCATTAAAAATGAAGTCGTGAGTCATAAGGCATAATTTCGGTACTGATTATTTCCTTGAAAAATCTTTCGGTCCGTTAATTCTCCAGTACACGTTTGAATTTAAAACGTTCAATGTTTTAAGTCTGAAGAAATCTTGTAAGATTCAAACGTAAAACACTGTAATCAAATCAAAAGATTGACATCACATTTTTGAAAGTAACTTCAAACGTTCAATGTCCGTAGATTAATTTTCCAAAAAACTTTTGACTTTAAATTTTTTTAATACCGTACTTTTATTAAATTAGAGAAACATCGGTTGTGTATATATAGAGGAGAATTTTAACTTTTAGACCATGAATTCTATAATCCACCAACTATTGAAGTGGTGAAACAAATCATGCTTTTACAACGGATTTTGATTGATTCCCTTGGTAAGAAGGGAGTGCTATGTGACCAGCACGTTATTATTATTATCTTTTGAAGTGGTGGAATAAATCATGCTTTTACAATGGATTTTTGATTGATTTCGCATTATTATTATTTTTAGTGCACATTATTAATATTTTTAGTGGAAGTTTGGATTTTTATAATCATTATTTTGATTTAATTTTTAGTTTTTTTTAGTTTATAAGTTAGATTTTTTGGAGTTTTTACTGGTATATTTTTTGGAGTTTTTTCCTTGAAAAATGTATATTTTCTATTGAAAAATTCACAGGAAACAAGGGATGCTTCACCCATTGACATATATTGATGTGTTTCACCTAGATAGATTTGAACCAAACACCCACTAGCATAGAGCTAGCCAAATTCCCAACAACATTGGTGACAACCAATTGAGCTAACCCCTAGTACTATCCTTTATATATATATATATATATGAAAGGGAAACAACTAAATCAACTAAAAACTTGAAAAACCTTGGTCCCATCTTGCTAGCATTTTTAAGTGCGAGGATGAGGTTGCTAGTTTGAAGCCAATGAAAATTACATATTACATGCCCACTTGTACAACAAGACAACAATAATGATTGGAGATAATCTCAAGAAGGCACAAATTTCAGTAATACGTCTATTAGAGCACATGTCCAACAAAGGCGACCTAGCTACAAGCTACAATTGACAGAGCCCGTGAAGGGGAGAGCTAGCTTGCTAAGATTTGAACCCAGGCCATATTAACCACAATTGTTCCAAGTTGCAGCCATACCACAACCTTATAGGGTGTGTTCTAGCAACAACTTGGAGTGATTGTTATGACAATGACCTAGGGTCAAATCATGGCATACATGCTTGTCCCCTATGTGGGCTTTGCGGGATGTGGTTATTACTATATGTTGTCTTAATTCTTTCTTAGGCTAGTAATTACTAACTTCTTATTACTAGATGGTGTCTTCTTAAGCTAGTAATTACTAACTTCCCTCCCATTTTAGTTCATCATAATTTCATCAAGATTGAAATTAAGATAATAGATGTATTTGATATACGTTGATAATCTATTCGGCTCTAGATCACTTAGGGTTTCATCACTTGAGATCTCCTGGATTCGTTCATCTATGGAACCGTTGGGGGGGTGGGGGGAGGAGGGCAACCCCCCATCTTACAAATCATCTCTCCAAGGTGCAATACGAGGAGCTCATTTAGTTTCCCATGGAACCCCCTCTAAGGTCATGGTGTAGTAGCAAAGGGAACCAAAAGCTATACCCAATGCATATATTAGCATGGAGCATTTTCCTCACTCAAAAAAAGGGGAAACCCAAATGGAAACCTGGGCAATCCATACCAAAAGCAAAAAAAAATCCCAATTATGAAATAAGATTAGAGAGGGTTAGAAGCTAGGTACAAAGATTAGGAAAATTTCTTGGACTCTAGCCTGCGCACTCCAAACATTGGATTATGAATACATTCCATTCCAATGTCTTCATTGCCACGAGCATTGGCATCTTTTAAGGGATTCCCCTCTTCTAAATCCTCCAAAACCTCCCATGTCAGATCTTATGAAAGATGATGAGGGTTTTATCAAGATTGTCACCAGACATAGATCAAGACACAAAGGCATGCCCTTGGATCTCTCCAAAACACTCTCTAGGAAGAAAAATTATGAGATATTGGGATCGATGCATGAGGATCCTTCTTATGATCATCCTTTTTATCCCTCTTTCAATGGCCCAAAAGTCCACAAATCTTCTAATTCCCATTCCAACTCTGAGGAATCCAAACGACCTAAAAATTTAGAGAAACCTCTAGACATGCCACCCTTGGAAGATGTGATAATCAACCTAGAGAAAGAGCATGCTACATATCCTGACCTAGAGGACATGGAATTGGAGGGCATTGATCTCCAAATAATTGTTTATGCTTGCTAGAGACAAGATATCAAATCAATCCCCCTGGATCATATTCAAAGGGTTCATCAGGCTCTTAGCAAGAATGAAAAATAAACCTTCATCCTCATCCCTTAACAAGGATCCTCCTCCTCTTTGGGCATGCAGACCAACAAGCTGAAAAACCCAAAAAAGTGTATGAAGGATGATAAATGCAGAGGAAGAAAGTCAAATCTGCAACTGCTATAGGAAATTGGGGACATATTGGTGAACATAGGTCATAATGCCTTCATTACAGATTCTTTCCAACCCTCACCAACTCTTCACTAGATTTTAACCTCATCTCTTCACTAGCCAGAAAAAAAGAGGAGTTTGAAGGTGGATCGTGATAGTGACACCTTTAATTATTTTATTTAGGACATTTATCTATAGCAGTCAAGATCATGGATGCTTGTCTATGAGAAAATTCATTCTTTTCTGCATTTTGCAAACAAACCCAACACTTATTCATAATTTCGTTGTAGGCAAAGGAAAAGAATATAATGTTTATGACATACTAGTAAATATCTTTTTCCTTGCATAACATATTTTGTCCTTTCTGTGGTTGCAGGAGCAGGGTTGCAGACTCACTGCCTTGACATGACTATTACAACCTTGAAATTCTTGTGGGAATCCCTTGATCTTCTTCCTCTAGACTTGACTAGACTTCTCTCTATGCAGATCTTGTCTATAATTTGAAGCATCTCTGATATATTAATGAGCGAAAAATGTACAAAGACCGTAAAAATACAGAGCGAAAGACTTGCTAGAATGGTGACAGCTTATCTCTTAGAAGAGATGTGTCCGCTACTCGCATTCGCAAGAAGATGATTTTACAATGGGGCTCCAAAGGAATTTTTATCATAAAGAAAATCCAAAACCCTAACCTCGGAAGATGAAAAGCCAACAATTTTGTGTACCTCGTTTTGGGTAGTTTGGTGTATCAACTTCTCGAGGGCATAACTTTGGCATACGATCTTCGTTTTGGGTGAACGATAGCTCGTTGGAAATGTATCATCGAGGAGATTCATTTTGGGGGATCAGTTAGAGCATTCAGCTATTATTGAGAAGCTTGATCCCAAAAACCTTCATTTAGGCCCTCAAAATGGCATTGGAAGTTAAAAACTGCTAAAAATAGTAAATTGCCAAAATTGTCAGAAAATTGCTTTGAGCCAATTAGAAACGGTGGGTGGCCATCGATATCCACCTGGATCAATCCTCCCTCCTTAGAAAGCAATGGTATCCTTTGCATTGAGTTCCCGGGGGAGAGTGGAAAGCGATTGAATCTTGGTGCACTTCTTGCCTTGCTGGAGACATTGCACTATGGAAGGATATCATGAACCTGTTTTTGGCAGGGTTGAATCTGTTCAACCAGTCAGGGTACATGAGATGTCTAGGTGCAGAAGGAATCTTTGTGCTTTGGTTCATTCCTGTCGACCTGCTTTTGTTGGATAGAAGGAGTTTGGGACGAGGCTGTAGTGGTTACAATATCCTTTTGTTCACCTTTTGAACAGATCATGAAGAAGCTGAATTTTGTAGTATGAGATACTACCTTGCGACATTGTTTAGGTGGGACAGTAGTTGGAACTACCTCTGGTATCCTATAGAGATGACTCCCCAGAGTAACAATGACACTACAAGGTCGAGACTCATAGATAGCATTGTGCTTCCACATATATGGCTGGCCCAAGAGAACATCACAGACATCCAGTGGGGAAACATCACATAATACCTCATCCTTGAAGGGTTGTATGTTGTATGACAATTGACACTACTGGTTGACATGAAGATATTGTCCCTGACGAAGCCACCTGATGTTGTATCGTTGCAGGTGTGGTGTTTTCGACAATCCCAGCTATTTGACGACCTCTACTGAGATGAGGTTCTTCTGGCTTCCGCTATCAACAATAAAATGCAACGGGGTCCCCTTCACCCACATCTGTGAATGAAAAAGGCACTCCCCCTCTTCAGGATCTATGGGTTCTTCTGGTTGAATTGTTGCAGTTGCGAAAATAGCAGTGGGGTCTACGTTGATGATCTCTCTTCTATCAATATTTTCTGAAACAGATTTTGAATCAGGGTTCGGCTCCTTGTCTTTGATCTCAACCACTAATGACTGTTTTGAGTGACATTCATTGGTGTTGTGTCAAGGGATTTTTTGGAAATCACACCATTTTCCAGTGTCCTTCTTCGTCTTTCTATGACCCTTCTTTTCCTATGGCTTGGACTGGTTTTCGAGAGACTGTTTGTTAGGGTTGTCTTTATCATACTTTAGTTTTTGCGTATTTGCTGATCTGAAAATAGAAGGCTGACTTGTTATGCTATGCAAGCACCCTCTACTTCAATAAAATAAACTTTACAGGACCTTGCTCAATGTGTTAAAATGTGCAAGATAGATTATGTGTCTAGTTTATGCTTCTTCTTTTGAAATGTTCATGGGTGAGCAAATGTTCTTTTAAAAGGTTAAATATGTGCTTTAATAAAATACACAGCAACATAACTTGCAGAAAATAACCCATCAAACTCACAACAATAACAAGATGATAAAGGAGTTCACCCCTCTCTGGGCTACATCTCCTTGAGTCTCCTTCAATGGACTAGGCTCTTTGGGATTAGTTTGTCAAATATTCTTTTACAAGATGTTGCTCAACTCCAATGGATTTAATGACTGTACCATTGGGTTCAGAATACATAAAAACCCCAAAAATGACTAATAAAACTCTGAAAACTGATCATGGCTCATTTGGGCATGACCTCTTCTACATGTGGCCTTAAGCTTCCCTGAGCTTATCTTTGGCAAAAAAACCAGCAAAAGTCTTCAAATGGATCTGAAACCTATCCCAAAATGTTTAGAGCATAATGATTAGCCAAAAATGATTATTCAATCACAGAAAATAGACTAGGGCTCATCTGAGCATGGCCTCAAACAATGAGGGCTTCAAGCTCCCTGGAGCTTCCTCAAACTTCAATGGTGAAAAACCTGCAAAAGAATTCTTCAAATGGATGTGAAAATAGTGCCAATGGATTCAGAATGTCCAAAAGCCCCTAGCTGGGCTTTTTCGGCACCTCATTTGGCCAAAAAATGAAGAAGTTACGCCTCCTGCCATTTTTCTCCTTCAAGCTTGCTGTCTCTGGTTCGCCATTTCGCACCTGTGTGTGAGTAACCTAGCTTCTGGGCGTTTCCCGTGCCTAAACCCAGCACAAGCACGCATCTCCACAAAATGCATCAAATTGTCGAACAGTTAATGGAATTAGAGCCCCCAAATTCAGAGGTGTTGGGCGCATGGGGGCCATATGGCCACGTCCCGCGCATAAAAAGGGCTAAGTTGCCACCGTTCAATGTGCAAGTGACAAGTGGCGGGCGCAAATGAAACCGTTTGAACCAATTTCAAAACCCCGCGCGCAAAGAGACAGGTTCATATGCTAATTCATAAAACCACGGGCTATCCGTTTAAAAATAGCAAACCCCGCGCCCTTTGCAACAGTGGTCACATACAATCACAATAGAACCGTGTGGTTTACATTTGCAAACACATATGAAATACTCTACGCGCGCCAAACCTCCGTTTATAATGGTCATATGGTAATGTGTTATAACCGTGGGCTATATATGAAACATCCCCGCGCGCGCTATTTACCAACTGGCACGGTCATATTATAATGTGCAATACAACTGTGGGTCAGGGCTAAGTCCCGGCCCGACCCCCCGCCAACTTAACAAAAAACCAAACTTAAATACATATTAACTTGTTTATATAACAAGCAACAGTGCGTGGTGTGTTGGTAGGGCGGACTTTGTTAAAGCTTGGACGAGAGAGGAGGTTCGGGGTTCAATCCCCATGAACTCCACAAACTTTTGAACTAACAAACCATAGCCAATAAAGGGGTGCCACGTGGCATCCCATGACTGGGCCACGTGGCACCATAACATTTGCCAAGAAATTGCCACGTGTCATCAACTGATTCGACCACAACTACCAATAATAAAATGCCACGCCAGCATGTACATTCAAGCCACGTCACCTCTTCCACGTCAGCATCCGTACGGACTGTACGGACTGCACAGTCAGCATCCTTTTTTTTACCTGTTTGGCGATTCGAACAGATCGCGATATCTCTCGCTCCCGATGTCCATTTGAAACGAAACGAGTTGCGTTAGGTTCGTGATGATGAGGGCTACGCTCTCATTCGTTTTTAGGCAATTCCAAGAACGTTGATTTTTGAGCTAAAATTTGACCCCTGGTCCAGATTCTGATCATTTGCAGACCCAAACTCCCGTTTTTTCTGGTGCTTAAATTTCTTCTTGATTTTAACATCATATCGATAAGCAACATCGAGTGCTGAGATGTCCAGAAAATTCATTTCAGTTTGGATGTATCTGTGTAGAGCCCCATGATATTATAGAATTAAATATCGTGTAGTTAGAGATTAATAATTCCCAGGAACAATATCCCTAATAAATTTAAGGCAATGAAAACTTGACCCAAGGCTTTTCCTGCTGATATTATGGTAGCTTCGGGAGGTATGAACCTCCATTGTGACCTTTGACAAGATTAGAATGTTCTGGAAGAAAGAAAAGAAGTGAACATAACCCTAAAAGAGATGTCGGCTAAGAGAAATAATCAATATGAATTAATTAGTACCCAGAATGAGAAGTTGGCCCAGGTAGTCTGTCAGGATTACTATAAATACAGGACGCCAATCTTTCATTTAACACACTTCTCAGAATTGCAGACAGGCACTTGTGCGCACTGCAGTCTGGCAATCTTGTGCACAAGTTCTGGAGATGGTGCTGCCACCAGTTCTGAAGCCTATTGCTTCTATCTTTTGGGTTGGACTCTCTGATCAGATTTGGTTACTTCTTTCTTGGTGCATTAGACTTGCTTGGCTATTGGATTGCTACCAGGATTCTTCTCTCTGTCAAGGTCAAGGTGCTTGGAGGGTGGCTTCGGCCTATGGTTGGGTGACAATAGTGATATTGTTAATGGTAAAACGAGCACATTCTAACTAGTTATGGGCCCACACCTCCTTCACTCAGTCTAACCACTAGAAGGAAGCATAACCATTAGAATATTAAGCTTGCAAAAGGACTCCCGCTAGGGTTACTAGCAGGATCAACTTCCGAGACACTGTCGCCAGGGTTACTAGCAGGAGCAATTGTAGAAACCCTAAAACCTCGATTCAATACCTTGGTGATGGAAAATCTCATCCAAGAAGAAGGTATTCAAGTGAGCCTTAGTCCAACGGATCTCTTGGCACTTTCAGAAGGCAGAAAAGTCAAAGTTGAAGTTTTGGATCAAGGCATGACCAGTCACCAGTCAACCAAAGACATGAGTGAAAAGACTAGTTACCTACACTACTCAACACTCACAGGAACGATTGAAGACGACATGTGGATAATTGATAGTGGAGATTCTAGGCACATGACGGGAGATCAAGCTAGACTCTCAAGTCTAAATGAGAAGAAGACATCGTACAAGGTAGAGCTTGGAGACAAAAGCACTTACCTAGTCGAAGGATTTGGACAAGACTCTGTCAAGTTGAAAACAGGAAACAATGTTCATTTGATCAATGTCTTATATGTACCTGGTTTAGAAAAGAATCTTGTATCCATATCTTTCCTAGAAGACAAAGGAAACATAATAGCTTTCGTAGATGGAAAAGTGTTATCTTGGCATAAATACTCCAGCATAGAGAATGCTAGGGTTATTGGAACCCGTGAAGGAAATCTATATAGACTAGTAGAACAAAATGAAAAAGCTCTTGTACATGATGAAGTCAATCCCAATGAACTTTGGCACAGAAGGTACGCTCATATTAACTATCAAGCATTACCTTTTCTCAAAAAGATGGTTGAAGGAATACCAGAATTGCAGTCTACACATGAAGGAATTTGCAAAGGATGTGCTCTTGGAAAGAATGTCAAGAAACCATTTCCAAGCAACAACAATAGATCTAAGGAGATTCTAGATCTAATACACTCAGATGTTTGCGGTCTGATTCCAGTCAAATCTCTAGGAGGTTCTCTTTACTACGTAATATTCATATATGATTATTCAAGAAAGACTTGGTTATATCTTTTGAAGACAAAGGACGCAGTATTCAACAAGTTTCAAGCATTCAAAGCAGAGATAGAGAATCGCACGAATAAGAAAATCAAGACCTTAAGAATAGATAATGGAGGAGAATACACATCAAAGGAATTCATTGCATTCTGTAAATAAGCAGGGATTAGGAGGGAGCTGACTGTTCCTCATAATCCTCAACAAAATGGTGTAGCAGAAAGAAAGAACAGATCTATTGAAGAAACCGTGAAGGCACTACTAAACGATCAAGGTTTATCCATGTTCTTATGGGGAGAAGCAGCCATGACAACAATATATGTCTAGAACAGAAGTCCTCACCACATACCGAAGGACATGACTCTAGAAGAAGCCTTCTCAGGTAAGAAACCTAATGTGGAAAACCTAATAATCTTTGGATGTACTGTTTACTCTCACATTCCCAAGGACAAAAGGAATAAATTATAACCCTTGGGAAAGAAGGGCATATTCGTGGGATATAGAGAATCATCCAAGGCTTATAGAATCTATATTTTGGAACAACATAAGATTGAAATCAGTAGATACGTGACCTTCAATGAAAATATGGATTTCAAGAAATCCATAGAAGAAACTATAGAAGAAGAAGAGCATGAAGAGCCTATTGAAGAAAGCACAGAAAACCAGAATGATGAAAAGGAACAGCCTGATCATCCTATGAAACCATGTGAGACCATTGATTCAGACACCGTACCTAAGACCAAGAAACAACCAGCTTAGCTTGAAGCTACCTTATAATAAGCATAAAGACTCAAGGCCCCAGATGGGACATTTAGAAAAAGTAAGAAGCCTAAAAGATTCTCAAGCTATGCAGCATGTATGACAAAGCTTCTAGATGAAGAACCTACCACGTTTGAAGAAGAAGTTCAAAAGAAACAATGGAAAGAAGCTAGAACGGAAGAACACCAATCCATCATGAAAAATGATGTATGGGAAATTGTGCCTAGACCTAAAGAAAAATCAGTGGTGTTATCGCTCCAAGACACTCTTTGTGCTTGTAAGTCAAAGATGCTTGGTAACTTAAAGTAAACTTGTTTTTCTATTTTTGTATGTGTGGATCAATGGGATACTCAATTACAGTATGGTATTCAGACAGTCAAAATGAGAATCAAATGAACCAGTGCTCTCAAGGATCAATAATCAAATGATAGCTTTTAAGTGGGTGAGAAAAAAATGCTTATAAACCAAATACAAATGTAGGGTTTAATAAACAATGATAAGCAACTATTAATCAAGTTATGAGCTAACCAATGATATGATAGTCATTCTGTAGCTAAAACAACTTGAATAAGAGTACAGAAGGAAAGATGAGAATCTGACATCAATAGTGTTATTGGATAAATCCGTAGGTGCGGACACTAACCGATCTCCCTAGATCCACCTGGATCTAGAACAAAGCAAGACAGAACATGACTCTTTCCCTAGATTTTGACCATTGAATTAAATAAGAGGCAAGAACAAATAACATACCTTATTATCGCTTCCTATGGTCTTTGTTTCTCCTACTTCGCTCCAGTGCTCTCTTGCAGTCAAGACCAAGACAACACAAACCAACCAAAGTGAAGAAAGCACAATCTATTCAACAGTCAATCTATGTATATGATCAAGAAATTATACAATAAAGTGGAAATAGCTTTATGGGAAAGGGACGTATTACTGTATCATATTAATGGAAAGTAAAGATTACAACCTGAGCCTTGATGTCGCAAACTTCCTTTCGATGGCCCTTGGCTCTGACACACACACTTGCTCACTTGCATGAAGAAGATCAAAACCCTTATGATATCCTTGTTGGAGTCTCCTAGCCTGTTGTTCAAGCTTCAATCCTTCACACAATTCTTTCACCGATTCTCCAATGAATCTTGCTTTACCTTTTCCATGAGAATTCACTCAATATATAGGAGAGAATGAATTAGTTACTTGGATAAGAATGGTCCCAAAATATCAGGGAATCCAGTACTAGGATAACCATTCGAATGCCATCTCATCCTTCTAGAAGATTCCCTTCTAGAAGCATCGAGAATTCATCTTTTTCCTTGCTTTAGAAAGAGTTCACACCCTAGCAGTTTAACACAGTGTGAACTTCTCACACCCTAGCTTAAGGCAGCCTGCGAGAATAGGTCATTCTCGCAGGAAAATGTATTAGCAACCTACGAACAGTCTTCAAAAATGAGTTTTCTGGAAGAGATGAAAATAACTTTTTCTCAGGAGAAAGTTATTATGAAGAGCCTGAGTACACCATCATTAATACATCATCATGATGACCAAAATTATGGGTAATAGAATGCCCCCCAATGTATGAGGTTGGAACCAGTGACAGCCGATAGACTTTGTAAGCTGCATGTGTGTGTCGGAAACCAGGAGCACACCTAATTGGAAACCTGTGAACAACCAAGCATCTGAAGAATATCATATATATCAATTCTGAGGTAGGCATTCCCATACTCAGATCACAGACTGATGACATTATAGACATGGGTCATGGCCACCAATCATACACTGTGGATCCATGCCGTCAAAATATAGCATACCCACCGGAATACACTATGGATCTATGCGAGAAATATCAAATCAAGACGACATAACCACGAGACATACACAGTGTATCTATGTGTCGCAAATTATACATACTCCATCGCAACCTGGATCACAAAGATGATATCCAGGGTCTTCAATCTTGTCGCGCAAAGTATGAATCTAACCATGTGATTACATGTGTTGAATTCGAACATGGTAGAAACCACTTGATTACCGGTCATTGATGAAACCGTTGACAGGTGCGAGGGAAATCACCATTGATGTCAATGACTCCCAAGGTACCATAGTACAATCCATCGAGTCTGAATAAATGAGTTGAAGTCGAACATCCGATGGAATCTTTCGATCAGGGGTCAATGATGTAAACCCACTGTCGAAAGCGAGAAAACCTGCCATTGAGGCATGCAAGATCCAAGGTACCAAATAATTTCTAAGTCTTGATTCTGGATAATGAGCTGAAGTCGACGGAACAAAACTCATCACAGGAGGGCCTCGATGTATCCCCCATCAATGACACGAAATGAGTAACAGATTTTGAAGGTGAAACAGAGTATGATGTGAATTGGACTGGACACAGGGAAGGCCGACACGGAGAGAATGGATAACTGCAGATGTCCGACTCAATATAGGTTTCAGATGGACTTCTCTTGAACATATGAATGACACGACCAATGATTTGGCAGCATTGACTCAAAGACGACATAGGGAATGACCTTGTAATCCATCGAATGAGAGACAAATGGATTTCCCAAACCGGCTTCAAATGATGAATAGGGGGTGTCATGTTCAAGAGCGACACTTACTGCCAATCAATACGAAGATGAAAACATATCCCTTTCCCAAATTTTCCCCCACCATTTCTGGCGAGTACCTCTTTATTTTTACGCAAGCTTGAGGAGGATAGCATATGGTTGTTGATGTAAGCTCATTCTTCGGACAAGTCCCTCGGAGTATGTTTAACGAACCCTAAGAAGGAGTGGTTCGGTCCCATCATGGTTCTCTCAATGTTTGTTTAACGAGTCCAGAGATAGAAAACTCGAAGGTTTTTCAAGATTATAGAGTTTGGAAAAGCACTTAAAAGAGAACTCTCTCAGTTCCTTTTTTGTAAAATAGTCTAGATGAAACCGAAAAAGAGATAAATTATCGCTCACTAGATGCTTACTTCAAATACTTTATCGAGCGTGAAAATAGCAAGGTCGCTCGACGATCTTTTCATGTTTACAGAGTCTGAAAAGAGCTTAAAGAGGACTCCAAGGGGGTTCCTTTTTCGTATAACCTTTTTGAGCCCGAAAAAGTGATAAAAGTATGCTCGATCGCGTTCTCATGTATTTACGAGCGCAAGAGCAGACAAAGACTATGCTTGAGGTTTTTATATAAAAACCATAAAAAACAATCAAAAACACGCTATAACAAAGAAAAACATGTTCGTAGCCCTGTATTTAATCATCAAAGTCATCACACCTGTAAGAATTACACTCAACATGACATTAGGGATTAGGGTTTAATCGATAAATAATCATAAAAAACCAAAATGATATAGTAAAAGTAAATAAAATGAGTAAATACTCTTTTTACCACACCATTTTTACATTTCCACTATTAAGCTCAAAAAACCCCTCTTTTACCGTCCAAGTTGGGCGTCATATTGCGGGAGCTACAAGAGACCATTCAGCGAGTCGTCTGTGACAGTTAGGTAGGCTCTTCGTCCTTAACACTTTCATGGTTTAATTTTGTAATTTCATCGGTTAAATTTTCAGTTTTAAGTTGATTTTCCAAGCCCTATATGCGCGTTGCCATTCTCGCAGGTAGGCTATGTGGGGCCTGCGAGAATGATGCATTCTTGCAGGTCAGCCTAAAGCCACCTGCGAGGTTCTCGCACTGTGCACACAAGGCACCTGCGAGGTTCTCGCACTGTGCACACAAGGCACCTGCGAGAACCGCAAAGCCCAATTTTTTTTTAAATTTTTACCGAATGAAAAAGATCCAAAGCATGAAAAAAGTTGTTAATCCTCTTATTGTGTTCCTTATGCAGATAATTGGCCATCAACATGGTGCTTGAGTGGCGTGAAAGGGAACATGAAGAGGATAATGCAATGGCCAAAAATCATCCACCTACCATAGCTGCTTTGAGAGATTGTGGGCTCTTGAAGTACTTTCGAATCCCGGGCATGAGGGCCCAAGTCAGACTATTAGAGTACCTGGTGTGTATGTGGGACCATGATCAACATGTGTTTCATGTGGGGGTCCACACACTGTCCTTAGACATTGAGGACATTTAATTTTTGACTGGTTTGTCACGGTGGGGGTACTATGTGAGCCTAACAGGTAATAGAGGTGGTGGGCTAAAGATGAGCGAGTACTGCAATTTACACTGCGTTCCCGAGGCTGAGAGAAAGAAAGGAAAAGTAGCTATCTGGGGGGTACGAGACTTGACCCTCCGTACTATCATTTTCACTATAGCTCGGATGGCTGGTAGTTCTGCTCCTCACATGGCGTTACAGAGTTACTTCTAGTATGTTATTGAGTGTACTGAGCCTTGAGTGTTCAACTAGGCAGATGTTGTGCTTCGCAGTATAAAAAAGCAATTGACCAAATGTCGGCGAGGTGACTTGAAGCAATTTGGGTACGGATATTTGCTGGTATCCTTCTTCCTTGAGTAGGTCCCATTACTGAGGCTACGGGTGGAGTGGAATTTACTGGCTCCCAGGGATCCGCGGATGTTGAGATGGTGTCAGCTCATGGCCCGGCACGTAGCAGGACCGGTCATCAAATATGATGATATTTTCTTTGACTGGCTTCAACCACAGATGTTGATGGTTGATGACTACACTTATGCTGGGCTGGATTTATGAGGAGATCCGGATTTGGTATTACCAGAGGATGCTCAGTGGGGGGACCTTGGTAAGAAGTAAACACATTTTCTCTTTTTAAATGTTTTTGAATTTTTTATCATAGTCAAATGTTTTTGTTTTATATGTTCGTCCAAAGACTAATACAAAATCGTTTGTTGATAACACAGATGTTGGACTTTACAGACCTCCCGACACTTCTCCCATCCAGCGGCGATGAGAGGTAGCGACAACACCACAGTATGCTGAGGATTATCAAGTGGTGGAACAGAATCTAGAGGGCCTGACTGCAAACATTCCAGACATGACTCTGGAAGAGGTTCCACGACGCGATCAGCGTCATACTGTAGGGGTATCAACATCTATGAGTCGACTGCTCTGTAGGTTTGCTAGGGCAGTCATGTGTTACCGTGAACGTCATCCATGATGTCACTTTGTAGAAGCTATAAGCTTCAATTTTTGTCATTTTGGTCTTCGAACAAACTTTTTGTAAAAAATTCTTTTGATCGTTATATAATAGATGGCTTCTACCAGTTTACTTTATATTGTGTGAATTTCTATGTGTTTGATTTATAAATGATTCAAATGTCTATCCAATACATAATTAGCCAATGCATCTGTTAATGTATTTAGACATCTAGGAATATGTTGATATTCAATGTGATCAAAATAACGTTCCAAGAGGTGAATTCGTAAATACACCCGTAACAAAGTAGGACTTCGAATAGAGTAGATATTACTTAACTGTAGTACTACAAGATGCAAGTCAAGTCACACAACCAAATGACAAATTCCGAGCGAGATAGCATCAACCAATAATTCAATAATGGCGCTATACTCTACAATGTTGTTGGTCGCACGGTCGAGGCACACACCTCGTAAAGATACAAGTTCGTTTGTTGGGGCATAGATTGCCCATGCAGTGGAAGAAAGGTTCCGGGTAATACGGCTAGCACCATCAGCGAAGCCAATATAGGGTAGCGAAGACTCCGACATATGGAAATCAAACACAACGTCACATAAGGGCAGAGACTAGATAATGACCAAAGCAAACTATAGTAACACACACAAAGTATGATACATTAAAATACAATTACTTGTGCACAGATGATTTAGGCATAGTACTTCTTCAAGTACAACCCATTCCTGGGTTCACTCAAAGGGACACCATCGTAATCTACCAACTCATATGCTCCATTTTCCAAAACTCGGTGAACAATATAAGGACCTCGCCACATGGATTCGAATTTTCCAGCTCCTAACACATCTCGATCCTGTTCATAGAGAAGAACAAAATCACCTTCGAAGAAAACGCGAGGCTTGACATGCTTGTCATATTGGGCCTTGACACATTTTTTCTGGGCTTCTATTACTAGAGTGGCATCACGTCGAGTTTCGTCTAATTGCATAAGATACAATAGACGTTCTTCTTCAGTAGAAGTGTTGGGTAGGAGTTCAACAACTAGCTTTAGAGAGGGTATCTCGCATTCTATAGGAAGAATGGCTTCCACACCATAGACTAACCGAAAAGGAGTAAACCCAGTAGCGGACTTGACAGATTTCCGGTACGCCCACAATGCCAAAAAAAACATTGTGTGCCAACTTGTTTTATGAATTCCTATCATCTGTCGAAGCATAGTTATGAGAACTTTGTTGATTGCTTCGACCTGACTGTTAGCTTGTGGATAATAGGGCGTTGAGTTATCATGACGAAGACCCGACTTCTCAGTAAGTTCGGACATCATAAAATTCCTAAAGCGGCTACCGTGATCAGTGACAATAGCTTGGGGAACACCAAAACGAGCTATGACGTGATTAAAAAGAAACAATGCTACGATCTTTCCAGTATTGTCGAATGTCGGCATCGCCTCGGCCCATTTCGTAAAGTAATCAACGGCTACAATGATGTAGCCATGCCCCTCGACCGAGTGAGGGTGACATGTCATGAAATCAATGCCTAATTTCGCAAAAGGACCAACTGAGACCACAGGATGAAGAGGAGCAGGATGTGACCGAATTTTCTGATTGTAGGTCTGGCAGGCATGGCATTTATGAGCGGCAGTAATGAAGTCGTTAAATAAAGAAGGCCTAAAATACCCTGCGCGTAAGATCTTCTGGGCAGTAGCATACCCAGACATATGACCACCACATGCTTCGGAATGGCAGTCATTCAAAGCTTTCTCGGCTTCGTCGAACGTTAGACAACGTCGAAAAACAGAGTCAATTCCCCGACGGTAAAGAGTATCCTCGAGGATAATGTATTGACAAGTTTGATAGCGTATGCGACGTCATTCAGTACTAGACAAAGCAGGCCGGAAAGTCTGGGTTTGGATTATATCCCCATACCAAATATCGTCATTGCTAATAAGGAAAAGAGATTCATTGGGTAATGAATCTACTGCTACATTTTTTGTTGCAGAGTGAGGAAAATCGCATATCAACTCAGCAAAAACTAAGGATTTCTTGGACTTGGCGCAGTTGAATTCCAAGTCAAACTCCTGGAGTATCACAATCCATTTGGAGTATTTTCCCCCTAGCAATTGACGTGTCAAAATATGTTGCATAGGGTTGCAATGAGAAATCACCGTAGTCTTGCGTGAGAGGATATAGTGTCGGAAGCGCTGGACGGCTTGAACTGCAACCAAGGCCAGTTTTTCGACATGTTGATACTTGATTTCAGTAGGTGTGAGACTCCGACTCAAGTAGTAAATAACATGTTCGTCGTGCGCATCATCCTCTTGGATGACAACCATGCCAATAGTGTACTCCGAGGCAGCAAGATAAAGGAAATAATCGCGACTGTAATCGGGAGGAAAGAGAAGCGGAGCTCGCGTGAGGGACAACTTCAAAGCTTCAAAAGCATTGTTGGCAATGGTATCCCAGACGAACTCTGAATCTTTCTTTAGTAGTTGCATAAAACCACGAGTGATCTCGACGTAATTAGGGATAAAACGACGAAGAAAGTTTTCTTTCCCCTGCAAACTTTGCAACTGGCACAGTGTAGAAGGAAGAGGGAGATTAAGGATCGCCTCAACCTTCAAAGGATCCACTCAGATCCCTTGACGCGAAACGATAAAACCTAGAAGACGACTGGATTCTATGCAAAAAACGCACTTATGAGGATTTAAACGTATACGACAGAATCGACAACGAACGAAAATAGCTCGGAGGTGGGTAGGGTGATCAACTCTGCGCATAGAATGAGCGGGTAAATCGTCCAAATAGGGTTGAACGATGTGCTTGATATCATGAAAAGCATAAGACATAGCACATTGAAACGTTGCGCCAGTGTTCTTGAGACCAAAAGGGAGTTTTCGATAGGCAAAAGTACCCCAAGGACAAATAAAAGAAGTCTTATGTTGATCCTCAGGAGCAATGTTAATTTGATTATAGCCGGAGAAACCATCCATGAGAGAGAAAATTTCACTTCCGACGCAATCATCGACAATCTGATCGATGAAGGGGGTAGGAAAGTTGTCTTTGGGACAAGCTTTGTTAATATCCCTATAATCAACACATACACGAATACTGCCGCCTTTTTGCCAATCGGGACAGGATTGGAAACCCATTCTGTAAGAGCCACTAGATAAATAAAGCCGACTTTCAGAAGTTTCTCAACTTCGAGCTTGATAGCATCCACTTTACGTGGGTGAACTGGATGAAGGCGTTGCCAGACGGGTTTAGCGCCGGGGTATGTCTTTATCTCATGTACAATAATTGCAGGGTCAATACCTGGCATCTCTTCGTAACTCCAGGCGAAGATGTCACGAAATTCTTTGAAAAGAGACGTATAAGTGATGATTTCATCGGAAGAACACGAAGCTCCAATATGGACATTTTTGACAATCCCAGGTTTTATGGATATGTCAATGGGAATCGTGGGTGAGATATTACTTAAGTTCCCTTCAGCAAACACATCGTGTGTAGTCGCGGGAACCGTCAAGATGACAACAACAATCGACGGACTCGAAATCCGTTGGTAGTTCTCAAGAGTGTGTTGTTCCAGAAAGAGTATGGAATGATGATGCCCATCATCCCAAGGGGTGTCCTCTATGATGGACATGATCATCTCGTTAGTGGGAAAAATAACACGAAAAGGATCGGGAGACAACTCATCAAGAGAGTGGGTAGAAGGTGTTGCCGATTGAATGACCTGATAGGCGGATTCAACCGGACTTAACAGCATTGCGTTGCCGAAACGAAGATGATCTCCAGGGTCAGGGACTATCCAAGGGTCGGAAGACACAGGAGGTTCGTGAGGCACGGTGGAAATCATGTTGATAGAAGCAACTGACGGGCGTGGAACATCAGGCGGTGGAATGGGGAAAGTACCCATTAACGAGGAGTCTTTTAAAAGGCCTACACCGACATTCTCATAACCCGGCGGGGTTTTAGCAATAAACGGTACGTTTCCAGTACGAGTATCAGAATTGAAGAAGGCGAGTTGGTTAACGGTAACAACCTTTCCTTGATGAGGGAAACGTACTACATGGAAAAGTGTCGACACAACGACGCACATGGAATCGATCCAGCTGCGACCAAGCAAAAGATTATAATCAAGTGGAGCGTCAAAGACTTCCACTTCAACTTGGACCGTCTTACCTTCTAGTGTAATGGGCAACGAAGGAAGAACACCGTAGGGCTTAAAACCAGAGCCATTGAAGGCTTTAAGAGTGTTTTGTGATTCATTCAAGGGAGGAGAGCCAATGGCTTTCCAACAAGTAAAAGACATTACACACATCGAGGCACCCTCATCGATAACAGTTTGAAAAATGTTCTTGTCAGATACAACAACCTGTATCTGGAACGCGAGTTGAGGGGGTAACCTTGGAATGTGATCATCCAAGTCAAAGACTATCAAATTTGTATCTGTTGGGTCAATTCCACCAATAGATTTCAACAGTGCCTTCCGTTGTGCAGGACAAGTTTGAAGGACTTCAAGGGCTGACATCGTTGAAGGTGCCTGGGCCAGATCTTCAACAATACTATAGTTCTGGGCCACACGAGCATGAGGATTGAAAGCTGATTTCCATACGACACCCTTAGGGGGGGGTCGTAGAACTATGTCGAGGCTCGGTTGTTCGAGATGAAGAGGAATGTTGGTAGGTGGAGGTGCGGGAGAATATTGTACCAAAGAAGGGGATAAATCGCCAACCTTCTCCTTAGCTGGAGAATAATCTTTGGCTCGAGTAGTGAGCGTAACGTTGTTCTGCTTAGAATCACCAGTACACATCAAAACATAAGAAGTGGTAGAAGATGAGGGTTGGTAATGGATGACCAACTGAGCCTGTTGTTGAGACGGGAAGGGTTGGGACAAGACAGCTGGTGGAGTTGGTTTCGGGGCTCCCTGAAGGAACTTAGTGACCTCGGCACGTCGTGGACAATCCTTCGTGTAGTGATCATCACCACAGATAAGGCAAGGGTATCGGAGTTTACGCTTATCCCGGTCATCAACAGGGGTAGTTTTAGGTTGCTCTGCTTGAGTATTATTTTTTCCCTCCTTATTCTTGCCTCTCCCCTTTTTAGATTTATTTTTACCGGCTGGGGTAGATTGGACAACATTTACCTCAAAAGTTTTATCGGTGGGAGTGGCAGGAGACAGAGCATTTTGAACATTAGAAGAAGCAGATTTAGGGGTTGTGCTTGAAACAAATTGTGATTGGGCTTGGGCAGTACCAATCACACCGTCAGCTGCATGTGAGGCAGCTGGAGCAGTTGAAGTGTTGGAAGTATTAGGATGAGGTAATTCAGGTAGTAAATTGTAAAGTGTTCCCGTTTGCGAATAAACGAGATCAAGATATTGAGCACGACTGATAGCCTGCTCCTCCATGACAACGCCACCCATGGCAATGTCCTTACCAATTTCGTTCACAAAGGATTTTGTAAACCATTCTGCCAGTAATTGATCGGGGATTTCAAGTTTAATGAGACGTCGTCGCCTTCGCCACTCATGGCTATGATTCAATATATGAGTGCCTTTAGTCTGTTTGAAGGAAGTCAAAATCTCTATCCCGATATCATAATAGATCGGTAACTGGTAATGTGTAAGGAAAGCCATGGCTAGGGTATTAAAATCAGAGAAGAAACCTCATGGAAATTCGATATACCACTTCGCAGCAGAACCGATAAGGGTTCGTTGAAAAATACGTAGACGAATAGAGTCATCCATCAACGAGTTGGATGAACACCATAGGTGAAAAGTCATAACGTGATTGTTTGGGTCCTCTCCCACTTTGCCGTCGAATTTAGGAATGACTGATGGAAGCTTGGCTGGAATAATAGGCCATTGGGGAGAGTGACGAATAGGATCATTTAAAATCCTAGACAAATCCGACAAATACAATGTAGCGAGAAAAGGTAACTGTCGATTCACCTGCGGGTACTGGTGGTTTTGGGGTGGAAGCCCTGTCGGCAAACCAATAGGACCGTAAGCAGTCTGTGCACAATGGAAAGACCCAGGCAGATTCGGTGGTGGTTGGAGAGGATAGTAGCTCCAGGGATTGTAACCTTGAGTGGGGACATGAGTTAGAGCATTCGGAACCCAAATAGGATTGGGTATACCTGGATATGGTTGGCCTATAGTAGGGACAGGCAACTGCTGCCCCCCAGTCGTTTGAGGAGGATTTTGTATCATCTGATTCTAATACTGGGCCAAAGAGGGAGGTATATTTTGTCCAAAAGGTGGGGTTGGTCCCCCTATCGTAGGCGGAGTTCCAACCGAAAGTTGTGTCCCAATCGAAGGTTGTGTAGTAATTGGAATGTGTCGGGTAAGAGGAAGTTGAATCGTACCACCTTGTCCACCAACAGGAATCTGAAAGTTTGGTGTAATGGACGAGATAGTGCCACTAGGATTAGGATTGCCAGTGGAAGATAAGAAAGGTCTTACAGAAGGAAATTGAGGGAGTGTCGGAATAAAACCGGGAATAGGGTGCCCAGGAAAAGAAGGACCACCTGGAGAACCAGATGGGGTTTGCGAAGGTGTTGGAATAGAAGCATTCAACGCATGGTGTCCGGGTGGTAGTGTTGGAGTGACATTGGGTGTTCGCTGTGTGTTTATAGGAGCAAGACCAGCCGTAGTGAACCCGGTTGGGACACTCGTAGTATTTGTGAGATGGGCCATTTCGACAGGGATAGTAAAGTGATAAGTGGTAGTCAACAGTATAGTCT
>JASDQU010097136.1:0-17690 GCA_032191745.1 Picea mariana | reverse complement strand
GTGGGACTTGGAAGAGACATCCATGTTTTGGGAAAAATTGGGGGAAGAAGAAGGAGGAAGAAATTATGAAAGAGGGTAGAAAATTGGAAGAACAACTTGTTTTGGGAAATATCACAGGGCACTATTGTTGCTGGGAACTTTGGGTTTGGGGGCAAGGAAACCTCAAGGATTCCTAGAGATAGGGAGACAGAGAGGTTGTTCCTAGTTGGCTAGGAGGTTAATATTCAGTTGGATAGTTTAGACAAGCTTAAGAACAAGAGAATCAAGGACTAAATCAACCAACCTATAGGTTGAGGTATGTATTTTATTATGATGTTGTTGTGATTACGTTGTTTATCACTTTATTCCTGGTATAAGAAAATCATTAAAGAAAACTATTAATTAATTTGAAGTTATTTCAATAGGAAATATTGACTATCTTTTCAAGCCCTGAATTAGGAAGGCCTTACACTCATTGATTTATAACTAGTACTTCGAGAAATAGTCTATGATATGCCTCTTTGTTCCTGAATATTTAATTCTCGACGTTATCTATGATATTTCTTTTCATGTTGGGAATATACTCATATTTTTGCCTACTCAATTTGATACTAGAATTTAGTTTGAGATGTTAATCAAGTCTATATGTCTTGGGAATGCATATGTAGGCATACTTATGTACTATGTTTCATTGGTTTTCAAGACGAGGGAATGGTAGGGACTAGGGATGCATACCCGGGACCGTTAGAGCACATCCCAAATTTTTGAGGGGACAATGGGTTGGAGATATATATATATATATATATATATATATATATTAAAATTTTAAAATTCACCACAATATTTGTATTTGCTTCAAGCTTGTAAGCATAACAAACTATACTATATAGTATTATACACAGCCCTTACACTTGTCAATTCTGAAAAAGCTTAAGCAATTTAAAAAAGGGCCAAATGACATTTCATTATTGGCTGCTAAACAAGAGAAAAATGTAGTTTAGCTTTAGGAAACTTGAGCAAAGATTAGCTTTATGAAGCTTAAGTGAGAACTATCTCTATTATGTTAATAGAGATATTTCTTGTTAATGATGATTATGTTAAAACATAAAAGACATTCTCTTCTCAATAGGTTCTATAGATTTTTGTGGATGAATTGAAAACCACTATAAACTACTTTGGTTTTGTAAAAAGATTAGATTCATATTTCAGATTAAGAAGGTGATTTAATATGAATTTATTCAAACATTTAACACCAAATCGAAGTCACTACTATATGATTTCTTTCACAATGCTTGAAGTTGGGATGGTGAAAGCACTAGATTTGAATGACTCCTGGAAACTTGTGTACAATATGTAAAAGCAAAGACAACCAAAAAAATGAGAAGAACAATAGAAGTAACCACAAGGATCATCCCTTTTAAATGTCGCTTTTCCTATTTTTTGGACAAGAAATCTTTTCTTGTTGTAAGGTTGTTGCTGAAAATACAATATTTAAATCACCAAAAACCCAAATCTAAAGCAATCATACAAAACCCATGTTTTGAGCTGCAACTTTTAAAACAAATTTAGATTCAATGCAATAAAAAAATAATGGATGGGATAAATGATATTATTGTTCAATCATAAATTTCCACGATTGTCAAGACTAAAGATATATGTTAGGAATATCCCCAAAATCTGCCTAAAAAATCCTTGAAATATGTCGAGAACATCCGAGAAATCTTTCTGAAATGTCCTTGAAATCTGTCTGGAATCTCTTGGGGATGGCTAACAAGTCTTCGATTTCCCAATGAAAACCCCAACAATTTGGGTAAGTTTCCTAAAGATTACCAAATCCCTAGAAAGTGGGATCTGTGGGTATGTGTTTCCTTCAACATAGCTTATGTGAATGTCTAGTCCTTAAAGACCCTAGTAGACATAATCTCAGTTATGAGGTAAATTTTGTTTTGAAATGTTGGAGATTTACATGTTTTTACCAAAAATAATATTCAATTGTGACCTGTAAATGATACACTTTTCTCATCTTTAAGATTTTTTTTTTTTATATTTTTAAATAAACCTACAATTATAAAATTTACAAAAAAAATCCGCCATCGAGAATACCCATGGCATAACCAAACATAAAAATATTGATCAGTTGTCGTGAGAAATCACTCATTGATATTAACTTAACTTATTTCATAGTAAACCTACTATCATTGAACACACAGTAACAACCTAAATACCTAATGTTGCTTCGTCAGTAATAATAATAACCTGCCCATAAATGGATACATATAGTGGCAACATGTGGTAAGAAGCCACTGTTCATATCTCTGTGTAGATTTCTACATTAAAATGCCCAGGGTTTACCGACTAACAATCATCTCTATGTTCGAAAGAATTGGGCAATGACTTCAATCTAATTTAAAGTGAATATTAATCATAAATTACACACCTATAAAATAAAGTCATTTCTCATCCTCTAGAATTCAGGGACCCAAATACAGAGGGGAAGAAATATAGGCAAAAATAATGTTCTTCACACTTTCAAATTTTGATATACACTTCTAACATAGCTAAATGTAAACCCTAATTATAAAGAACCTTAAATCCAAACCCTACTGCTGATGTTATTGGGGCGTAAACCCTAATTATAAAAACCTTGAAACCAAACAAAAAGCCTACAAAATGTGTGTCATGGTTTGTTCTCAGCGGGACTAGAAACTGGGACCAGAACCCAGGAAACTCTGAGAAGCAAGACGTTTGATGCCTCCATAACATTTGTTTTCGTGATGGGCCATGTGAACGATGCCTGCGTAACATTTAATATCAATATTTACGTCCAATTATCACGTACAGTCGTTTGTGCCTTGTCTCGGTGCGACGAGACAACTTAGTGCATTGAATCATGTCATTACTTTAGTATTACAGAATTGTTACAACCACCTTTATGAAAATAAATAAAACGAGTCATGTGATGGAACATTTTTATTTTTAAACCAATGCCGCCCTAAATAAAATAAAAATAATCATTTCAAAGTTATATAAGCATTTTAGAGGCTGATCGAAAGTTTAGTGGTGTTAAGGTGTATAGAATTATAAAGACTTTACATATTTTCTTTATGGATGATGTTCTCATAATGTCAAAAGCATCCATATCGGAATGGAGGGAGATTGATAAAATAATTAAGTTTTGTAAGTAAATATGGATAAGTCAATCTTCTTTTATTGGAGTTTTCAGGGGAAAATTTAGAACTCTTAAAAGCAGCCTTTCCTTATAATTTTTTAAAATTGTTTGAAGGATTTAGGTATTCGGGCTATTACCTTAAGATGGGAAACTATAAGGCTGAAGACTCGGGTTGGTTACATTTTAAATACAAAAAAAGGATTGGTCAGTGGTGTAATAGATGGCTCTCCCTTGGTGGGTGTTTTATATTCATTAAAGCGGTCCTAGAGAGCCAACCAGTGTTTTGGATGGCATTGGTAGCCATGCCAGTATCATTCCTCAATAAAATGAGACAACTTATCTTAACTTTTCTTTGAGCGGGCTGTTGTGAAAATAAACATTTACATCTTTGTAGATGGGAAGATTTAACAAGACTAAAGCACCTTTGAGGATGGGGTTTGCGGAATATTTTTCTTTGATGAACGATGGGATTTGGCACATAGTTATAAGGACAAATATTTTCCACATTTCTCGGTAACTTCCTGGTTCATAATGGTCACTCAAAACTCGACTTCAACTTTAGAGATATGGAGAAATCCGAAAAAAAAAGAAAACTCTTCATATCATGACTCATTGGTTGAGTTGGAAGCACAGGGATGGACATGAGATTTTAGTGGGACACGATATGATTCTCGGCATGGGGACTTCTGCGATTCTATCTAAAGATTTGATCTTTACTAAATCAGAAAAATGTTTATTATCTTTTTCAAGCTTGTGGGCCGTTGCGTCAAGGCGTTATTTTCTCACAATGGAAAGATAGTATAATTTTAAATTTTACAAGTCACTCGGATTTGTAATGGGACCAATTTTGCAGGGCGTTAGCAAAGGTGGGGATTGTGCTTCTTGATAGGTCCGATAAGCTATAATGGATTGGGGGGACAAATCAGGATGTATTTTTGTAAAAAAATATTTATGGGGCTCTAGCTACAAAATTATGGTTGCAAAAAGAATTGGGATGGAGGCGAACTCTGTGGAAGTGGGATCTGGCACTACAAATAAAACTCTTTATATGGCTTACAGTGGAAAATAAAATTCTGGCCTGGGATAATTTACAAGGAAGGGGGTGGGAAGGCCCAAATATATATTATCTTTGTTTTAAGGAACCTGAATAAGTAAATCATCTTTTAAACACTTGTCCTTTTACCCAAAAAGTTTGGCAAAGAATTTTAAGTGGCCTAAATTTGAGGACTAGTTGGGGAGGATCCACATTGATCGACTGTTTTGATTGATGGATAAAGAATGAACCAAAATTTCACAATCTTCCATGTATTATTTGTCAGAACATATGGTTGGAACGCAACTGGACTATCTTTGAAAATGTGTGCCCACCTATCCACTCAGTTGTATACAAGACACTTGGTGGTATGATCATGATAAATCCTGTAAAAACAACACATACATTAAGATCTTCCAAGAGTCCTCACTTTTCTTTGGGGGTGGTGGGATGGTTTGATGGACCAACTCTATCAAATGACCAACAGCGTGGAGTAGGGGGCTTGATTAAGACCAGTGAGAATATTGTTTATAAATGGTCCTACAATTGTTGCACAAGCACAAATGCAAGAGAAGAACTTATTGGAGTTTGAGCCACTCTCACTTTGGCGTGGAGACTACATATAGTAGACAAGCAGGTTCTAGGTGACTCAAAAATTGTTATAGACTGGTTAAATGATAAAGGGAATCTATAGGTCAATGCCTTAGAATGTTGGAAAGACAGGATCAGAGAGCTACATAGCTCATTATCTTCGATCAAACATACACATATGTATTGTGAATTAAACATGGAGGTCGATAAGCTATCAAAGAAGGCGTTGTTGAAGCCATAAGGAAAAATTAATTTTAATCTATGGACTGAGGGGCAGGAGGGCCCTACTTTATTTCTCAACTTAATATAGTTCATAGTAGTTTTTTTGTATAGTAGTAATACTAAATCACATAGTATAGTGTGGTTAGAAGGACTCTGGCTCTTACAATAGATAATGCAAAACATCATTATCTTGTGTGGGTTGCAGACACAAGACAACAAGTTTTGGATTTTTTGATGAAAGACTGGGAGAAAAAATTTCCACAATAATTTTTTTTTTGTATTACAAATTATATTATCAATATAATGCACAATTTTCTGTTGGAAAAAAAAGAATTTGATAAATAAAATTGTAAGTAATTGTTTTTTAATTATAATGAAAAATTATAATTTTTGCAAGTTGAAAGTTAATCTTTGATAAACCGATTAATTGTTTTTCACTTTTAAAAGACAAAACTCTCACAATATGCCATACATTGGAGAAAAGTATAATGAGAAATAAATAAATAAATATGATTTCACTTATAACATTAAATAATAATGTCTCTTTAGTTAACCAACCTAGATCCATCTTAACTCTGGATCTATCAAGCGTCAACAGGAATCAAATCTCTCGAGGTGAAAATATTTAACCTTTCTTCAAGTTTTTCACTGTAAAAAATGTTTGTGTAAGGTATTCAACTAGATGGGCACAGAGACCTTCTCCCGAGTCCTCATGGAGACAGATCTTGGGTTTGCTTCAACATCCAAGTTGGGCAAGTGGACTCCCTGGGCATGAAAACATGCCAAGGGGCTTTCCCAAGTATGAAATGACCAAGAGATTGGGGTGCGTTGGCATGAGGGGAGAACCAAGGTTGAGCATGTCAGTCCCAAAGGGCACGATGGTTGATGAGTGCATAGGTTCTTTTGGGCAACTAGGTCTGCGAAGGGATGCAACGATTTGTTTGGGTGACCATATCCATGAAGGGACATGGCGATTCATTTGGACACATGGGTTCGCTAAGGGGTGTGACACCCCTAAAGGATGTGATGGTTAACGATGGTGACCTTTGAAGAGGCTATAAGAGAAAAATGGTACACAACCAAGGAAGGAAAGTTTTGGCAAGACAAGGAGAGCAAGAGAGCTCTAAGATTCTAAGGTAGATGAACAGGGAGAGCTCCCTCAAGTATCCAAGTCGCTACACTTGGTAGGACTTGTGTTTCCTTTAGGTGGATTCTTTGGATAGAGATGGGTGAGTTTCTCTTGGGATTATTTTGGCTAAATCTCGAAACATAGTTCTTTTGGTGGTATGTGTGAGGAAAAACCAAAATCAGGAAATTTTGCGGAAATAGAGAGGTAGAGTTTGCATAAACAAAAATACAACAAATTTGATGTAGCCAAAGCCTGGGGTTCATTCACAAGATCAAATAAACCATTAAAACAGAGGAGAATGGAAAAATAAGTCTCTTTTATTCCTTCCCCATCCTAATTATTAAAATCAAAGTTCAACCCCTTATAACTGTTATCCGGGATTTTTGAAAACAACTAATTTTAGAAAAACAACTAAATTTAGAAAATTCTCGCATGACTCTAAAACTGACCACTAACTAAGAGATAACTAGCATGACACTATTTTTCAACTCACTTTTATGATTAAGCTCATAAAATAAGAGATAACTAATAATTGAAAAATTAAAAATTCCCTTAAAAACACTAAAACCCCAATTTGAGGCCTCATATGAAGGAATTTGGCCCTGAAAAAGTGTCGAAATGATGTCCAATCGAATCAATAAAATTGGCACGGCAGTGAAATCTTAGAGACACAACTCATCATAAATTTCAACCCAAACGATAACCGAGTCAAAAGTTATGACCCTCAGAAAATACCCAAAAAATCCTTGCATCAGAGTCTGTGGTTGGGGGCACGTCTGAGGTGCACCACAGGTGGTTGCGAAGACGATTATGACAAAGAGTCTTGGTGATGATGTGTATGAGTTTCTTGGTGAGGTGAGACAATTTGTTTGACTTCGTCTTGTTGTAAACCAAGCCGGTAATGCTCATGTTGTAACTATTTCGCAATAACAAAGACTTAGCGGTGTGTTATGCACGGTTCGTGCTTCCCACACTATATTTGTGTTTTTCTTTTGTTCCACAATTCTCTTGGTTTCTCATGGATGTATGATTAAATATGAATAAGTGTAAAAACAATTAACAAATGTCTAAGTATACAAGAGTTGCACTAGAGTAGGAGTGTGGTTCACCGGTAGCCTAGAATAGGGTATTGGTATGCTTTAAGTGAAGAGGCATAGTCCAAACGAAGTATCCCTAGTGTTACCAATTACCCAAGTGAGAAACATCATGGTGCCACATGCCATCAAGACTCAGGTGTACGATAATAAGGCACATTTTGGGGACATGAAATATGGTATCAGAGAAAAAATTGAAGACAATTTGTTGCGAAGTCAGTTCAGTGGGAACGTTCACAGACTTGGTGAATAGTTTGATGCAATGAACTTGTTCATCGCAGACTTTGAATCAGACTTACAAAAGTGGTTCGATTGATGGTGCAATGGGAAGTTTGATCTGCACGCACACCTTGTGCAAACCAAGAGCAACTTTTATGGTGAAACGAAGCACTTGGACAGGGTGGGTAATCGCAGAACTTTTTTCAGGATTGATTGCAGAGTCAAAGTTGGTTGGTTTGATTCGTGATGGAAGTCAATGCCTGATCTATTCTGCACACCTTAGTGAGACAAGGTGCGGAGTTTGTCGGAGAAACGAGCACTTAGACAAGGTATATTAATGCAAGGTCTATTGAATTACTTGTCGTAGAGATAACTGCAGAAGTGATCACAGAAGAAAAATGTAGAGGGTGATCGCAGAAGTGATTGTGAAAGGGAGAAGTTATGGGTTGCAGGAGTAGTTCTGGGTTGCAGTGAGGTAAAGCACTTGGGTGCATTGGATGACTTGGGGTGACCTAAAGAAGCTTCACAACAAGCATGTTTTTGGGCACGCTTCCATCATGATGTCTTTGTGCCATGCATTTCCAAGAACAACAATTGAGTTGAGTTTGGTTGTTGGAAAAGATCGCAACCTTCGGACGAGGTACATCTTCGTAGAGTTACAATAGTCAATTAGTATCAATATGACTTGACATTCTGGTGGTGGGTACATGGTGCCTTGAAGCAGAAGCAGTCACGGTGTGAAGATGGCAAGACATTTGGATATGAGTTCGATTGGTCTCATGCAAAGTTTGGGACTTAGATGGATTTATGATGTGGACAAATGGACTCAAAATTAGATCATAGCGAAGGTATTGTAGGCTTCTGGAGATGCAGATGGTGGTTGAGGTGAGTTCATGCTGAGAGTTCATTGTTTTGGAAAGTGGAGGTCCAAGACAACAAACTTAGACATGGTTGCAGCGAAGGATGTCATTGAGAAAGACATGGTTGGCTTGATTTCTTTCATTTCCTAAGTGTTGCAGTGAGTTGTTTGAAGGGAATTTAGATGGCTTGGTGGTTCAATTGAAACCCATTTCTGCGGTGAAATCCGACATACTTGAGATTGAATCAAGTGGTGCAGATTCGAAGAAGTCTTGTAGCAGTTTGGGATGCCTTGGTTGGGTGAATATGTGAAGATCTTGGATGACCTACTTGGACGAGTCCTATGGGGGACTTAGGTATATTTGGATGCAACTGTGGAGGTGTCTTAGGGAATATTACTAACTCTTTGATGAGGTGTGTTGGATAGGTTGTTGCAGTGAAGTGGGTAGTGAATTTTGTTTGTGTCGAGTTTGATAGGATGGATTGGGAACCCTGGTGCTTGGTGCCTTGGCCATATTTGTAAATCAGGTGGTGACTTGATGAGTCACGATGATAGTCCCATATTTTGAATGCTTGCAGCAGGTGCAAGGTAGCTTCATTCTAGGATTCAGATGGAGTCAACAGAGAAGTCAACCGAGAATCATTGGCGGTCAAACTAAATGGGAAGAACCCAGACCAAGTGACTTGGGTGATGTTCATTCTCCTTTTGTATGGGACATTGGATGAGGAAAAACATACCTTAGTGACTTTAAAATGATTGTGTGATGACTCGAAGATCCGATGGGGGTCATTGGTTGAAGTTGGAAGAGTATTGGTTCAAACGTTCCTAAGACATAAAAGTTATTTGAGGCAATTCATTCTACTTGGAACACTTTGGACAGTTCATTGGGATGATTGACGATTGTAAGCATGTTGGCCACACTCATCATAGGTGTTGAGTTGCATTGAGGTGATTTGACAAAAGGAGGTGAGTTGGGGACTTGCCTTCATTTGGAGGATTATGTGAACAAGCAGATTGCAACATGAGGAGATTACTTGGGCATAGGAGTTTCTCTTTGTGTTGGGAAGCATGGTTGAGGGTGGAGCCTAACCATTCCAAGGCATAGGGAGGTAGATGCAACAACATGGTCAAGTGGCATTCTATGGAGGTGATAGAAAAGACTAAGTTCGAGCACGAGGAAGTGCATTCTCATGAGTTGGGCACGACAATTGGAATAGCTACCCAATAATTCCAAGGAATAGGGGATATCAATGTGCAAAGACATGAAAAATGGTTGAAGTATGGGCACAACAATAAGATCACTAGAGTTCAACACTTAGGTGAATTTTGAAGTGGCCAACCATCAGTTGTAGAAGGAAATGATAACAGTAACGAAATTGAACAACAACAAGGAAACAACATCACAATGAGAGAGTGTAGTAGAGTTGGGTGACTTTCATCCTTAGATTTGGGTGAAGCGACCACATTAATTCAGGAAATAGATCATGTGGAGTTGGGTGCAGTACAGTTCGGTTGGTGGAAAACTTGGAGTTCCCACTTTGCAGGGAAATTTGGGGTTTCCACTTTGGAAAAACTTGAGGTTTCTAGATGGCATGAACTTGGGGTTTCCAACAGACTTAGTTGCAACAAAGGCCCGAGTTTGGGAGAAGACTTGGAGATCGCAGATTTTGTGGATGTTGTCGGGGACAACAATGACTTGAGGTGTGGGAGGGTGTAAGGTCTTCGGATATATGGTCACGGATACCTTCGCCCAAGTCCTCAAGGAGACAAAGCTTGGGGTTACTCTGGCACCCAAGTTGGGAAAGTGGATGCCTTGGGCATGAAAAAACTCCAAGGGGCTTGCCCAAGTATGAAGCAACCAAGAGATTGTGATGCATCGACATGAGGGATGCACCAAGGTTAGGTGTGTCGGTCCTAACGGGCACGATAGTTGACGAGCGCATGAGTTTGTTTGGGTGACTGGGTCTGCGAAGGGGCGCGATGATTCATTTGGGCAACCAAGTCCACGAAGGGGCGCGACACCCTCAAACGACGGATGGTTCATGATGGTGACCTTTGGAGATCCTATAAGAGAACAAGGGTGCACAACCAAGGAAGGAAATTTTTGGAAAGACAAGGAGAGAAAGAGAGCTTTGTAATTTTGAGGCAGATGAAGAGGGTGAGCTCCCTCGGAGAGCCAATTTGTTCCACTTGGGAGGACTTGTGTTTCCTTGAGGTGGATTCATTGGACAAAGATGGACGCATTTCTATTGGGTTGATTTTGGCTAATTCTAGAAACGCAATTCTGTTGGAGGCAAGTGTGAAGAAGAGCTGAAATCAAGGAAGTTTGCGGAAACAAAGAGGTAGAGTCTGCAAAAATGAAGAGACGACAAGTCTGTTATTGGGGGCACATCTGAGGTGCACCACAGGTGGCTGCAAAGATGATTATGAATGGAAATCTTGGTGACGATATGTGTATGAGTGTCTTCGTAAGGTGAAGAGAGTCGTTTGACTCTGCCTTGTTGTAAACTGAGTCAGTAGTGCTCATGTTGTAATTGTTTCTCAATAAAAAAAACTTAGCCAGGTTTTAGGCACAGTTTGTGCCACCCACACTATATCTGTGTTTGTCTTTCATTTGTTCCACAATTCTCTTGGTTTGTCATGGATGTATGCTTAAATATGACTAAGTGTTAAAAAAATTAACAAATGTCTAAGTATATAAGAGTTTCACTAGAGTAGGAGTGTGACTTACTTATAGCCTAGAAGAGAGTATGGGTATGCACTAGGTAAAGGGGCATAGTCCGGACGAAGTATCAATGGTGTTTCCAAGCAGCCAAGTGAGAAACATCACAGTGCAGCATGTCCTCAAGAGGTGTACGATCATAAGACACATTGTGGGGACGTGATAGTTTGAGAGATTTGATCCCTCTAGTGACATGTTTTATTATTATTATAATGTGTTAAGTTAGATGAACATGACATCTACCCCATAAAAATCTTAAAAAATTAAAATAAAAAAAAATGTTTTAATTAAAAAATTGTATTATTGTTGTAAATGTTTTTACCATTCTAATTTTTAATATATATATATTTTAAAATGATTATTATTTTAATTAAAAGATTAGTTTTAAAATTAAAAAATCACATTACTGTTGTGGTGTTTTCCCGTTGCAATTTAAAATTGTGATGGAGGAATCTGTGAGCCATGTTATAGATTGATCACTTTCCTGCATTGTGTTAGCCTATGGCTTACCTTTACCAATCACTAAGTCTAAATTCACCTATATTTGTATTATTCATTTAGGATATTAGTAATATATCCTCAAGTGATGATTAATTAGTTAGTTAAGATTGCCTAGCCTAGTCATCATGCATGATTTTAGGATCTAGAGAAAATCTCTCAATGTGGCATCACCCATTGTACTATAAATATGTAACATTGGAGTAAATAATTTAGTGTTGGATAGTGAGCCTTTTCGGCCATGTTGTTGTTATTGTCTCTATTTTATCAATTGTTGTTGTTCTTGTTTATAATTTATCATTTGGTATCATTTGGAAATGAAGAAATATTGCGGCTGATGAGTTTCAAACTCAGCTACACGCCAGATCCATGGATGGCGTCTGGTATTCACTGCTGTAATTTTCAAATATTTCATCGTGTGTCATGGCTATCAGTCAAAAATGGGATCTCAGAGCCATGGAGGAGCCCACTAGAAGGAGTCCATGCGCACTTCGCCCAATTCGCTGTGTGTTCTCTGTGTGATTCGTTGGTGGAGCTGCCTACGTGCCTGCATAGAGATTTCTTCTCCCAACAGGAGGAGCCCATATGAAGAGGATCCTATGTGTTTTAGAGATCGTGGATGTCTGGAAGAATTTGACTTCTTCATTGCTTATTAGTCTTTGTTGATTTGGGTTTGTGTCTGATGGCATAGATGGTGAATTAGTTTCTCGCTCGCTTGGACGGATCGTAGTAGCCATTGTGAGAGCCACAACCATTGTTTGTTGTTCACTTAAGTGTTGCATGGAAGTATTTTTTTTTTGTGGTTCGCTGCTATCTGCGTGGAGTGTACGATGTTGCTTTGTATGCTGCCTGAAGTAAATTTGCTATTGTGTGGAGTAATATCGCCTATTCTCCATCGATATTGCTTCCATCGTTTCTCTGATCATGAATCTCCTCTTCCAGCCATTGAATCTCATTGTTGTAGTCCCTTGCATCTTTCAACCCCAAGAAATTGAAAATTGTGACCAATTTTGTAGAATCCGACGTCACTATTCTCTCGATTTTGTTCAAGACAGCAAGGACATCTTTGCGAAGCCACTGCTCATATGGATCGACGTTGAAATTTTCTCGCCTCACCTGCCTCTGCTGGAAGCATGTTATTCTCGTCGATAGCCTTGCATATCATCATTCGATCACTCTACTCATCTTTGCAAGACCTATTACTATCCTCTCGTCACCACTGTGAAATATGTGGGTGTTGTTGCATGATTTTCGACCTGTGACCAACTGAATTGACCTTTCATCACCAAATTGGAGGAAGCGCGTTGACTATATGATGGAGAAGTGCTACCTATAACAAGGAAGATAGATATGAAAGTTTTTATGAAGGGAAGATGACAATCCAGGATGGATCAATAAAGAGAGTCAAAGCCATGGAATATTGCAGTCATGGGATACATTAATCCAATTTTCATGTTCGTGGGCCTGTAACACTTTGCATGTAAAATTCGGCTTGGATTTTGCCATCGTTGTAGATAGAAATTTAGTATAGATGACTTAGATCTCTCTAGTTTCAATCATGTGATGTTGTGGATGTCTGCCTATGTGTTTTTCTGACAATTTTGAGGAGGAGAAAACATATTGTTGTGGATTTTCCATGGATAAAAAGAAAAGGAACAAATTGTTGAGTCACTAAAAACGTTGAGAAGAAAATATGTTGTTGTTCTTGTGGGCCCAATACCAAAACCCTGGTTTCAAATATCGAGAAAGTGAGAAGGTTAGATAAATCACCTCTAAATCCCTGAAAGCTTCTCATGGCCTCGCACACAATTCCTCATAGACTTGTAAATATCAATGGTTACTAGTTGATGGTGTTGATCTAGAAAATGTTATCCAAGCGATATCAATTCTTATAGTGGATGTATCCAGCGGGATTTGTGCACCTGATGGTATCCAGAAGGATCCTGCTTGTATTTCTTCATTTGTGAATGCAGGACATAATCAAGTGGGGGATCAACCACTAGTTACAAAGGGGAACTGGAATGAATTTCTCATTTGTTTCCTCAACTTTTTTACTACGCGAGTGGCGTGAACAGATCCAAATCTCTTCACAAGTGGCGTGAATGGTGGTTTCAAGTTTTGAGGCTTGTTTCCTTGGTAAAAATAGAGAGAGCTTGAAACATGTGTAACCCTCTCTTTGAATATCCTTGTGATATCAAGAAAGAGATTAGGATGACTTCTTATTGTATTTTGGCACAAACTTGTCATTGTATTTCGCCACACTATTGTGATCACAAGGGAATCCATAATAAAATAAATTATTTTCTCTTATGTCTTAAATCCACCCGAAATTGAATAAGGGCATCTTAGGTACACCTTGTGTAGTGTGTGCTGATGATTTTTTCATGGTTGTTTTATGTGTTGATTTATGTCTAGTTTTGACATTATCACACACACATGGAGTACAAAGAAGGTTAATACAATCAAGCACATCTCAATCAAGCAATTATAATAAAAGCACATGTAATGAAGCAGCGACAAAGAATATTGAAGCACATGCACGATCAAGTATAAGTAATCAAAAAAATGCAACAATATCAAGTTCTCAACAACATTTCTTCATCAAATCACTGAAACAACAAAGAAATCAAGCTCACAATCAAAGAAGAATTGGACATGACTTGGAATCAAAGAACCATCAAATTCAAATATCCATTCAATTTCTAAATCAACGATAATTTGTAGCTTACAAATAGTCATTTTGTAAGTTTACTTGTCTTTTTAAATCAAGTTGAGTTGAATTGAATTTTTCATAAGGTGCATTTTCGGCTGAGCCCGACAGCTTAGAGTCATTTTGAGTCGTAATTGACAAGGATGAGTACTTGAAACTCAAATCATTGTAATACTTTGGGATGCATTTTCAGTGGTAACCGACATCCTCAACTTCTTGGAAGCAAGTTCAAGCAAATAAATTCAAGTGAGCGAGAAGAGCAAGTGAACGAGAAGTTCAAGCGAGTGTGAAGTTCAAGTGAGCGATTCAAGTGAACGAGTTGCAGATAATGCTTCTTCTATCGAGTCAAATTGTAATCAGGATCTACCTACACAAGGAGACCTCTTTTAGTGTTTTGAAAATGGCTCGAAGTCTCGAATTATTAGAGTTACTGAACACTCTAATAAACACCACTGAAGACAACACAGTGATAATGAACAAAGAAACTCTTCAGTCAGTGATAACTTGTTTGCAAGTGATGCAAGATAAAGTTATACTTCTTCAAGAACAATATCATCTATTGAATGATGAGTTGATAGAACTCAAAAATCAACAGCCAATGAAGTATTCTGAACTAGTTTTTGTTTAGCACAATCCTCTCTATAATGATGAAGATGATGTTGATGTTGATGTTTTTGATCAACAATCAGTGAAGGAGAAACTCAATAAGACAACTCCAGATGCAGACGAAGATGAAACTATTCATGAACTTACATTTCAAGAGTTTTGTTTTGACTTCAGTGAAGAAAAACTTTCAATGATGCATCAACATGTAGTAAATCCACTTCCACGGATTTCAAAGCAACAGTTTTAGAATAATCTTTCCAAGCCCATCATCAGACCTTGGGAAGAAATTATCTATAGCAAGAATAGAACAGGACTTGGATATGACAAGGAAGTTACCTTTCATATTCCTGATTATTCTAGACCAATCAAGTTCCAAAGTGTTAGATTCCTTCAAGAAGATTCAACTTCACCTGTTCAAGTTCAACATCAGAATGATAAGTGCCAACATTGTAATTGAATTGGTCACATGGAGAATCAGTGTTATGATCTCCATCCTTGCCAGCATTGTGGCAAGCATAACCATTCTTCAGACAGATGTTCAACACTGAATAAACCTGGAAGATTGAAGATTCACTATGAGTGAATTGATCCTTGGAAATGGTCATCAACAACCAAGTGATTATATAAGTCTTACCGTAGAATTCAATCTCGAGTAAAGACCATTCTTGTATCACATAACATTTTTGTACCTCACATAAGTGGTCCCCTTATGGCGTAGCTTTCGAGCATGGCCCTCACAGGATGAGATAACATGTGGTTCTTTTTGCATGCCCACTTTGTGTTGTACTCAAATGGAACAAGTATGGTACTCTCTTGAGCCTAGAAGGGGGAAGTACAATGATGTAACTGTCATGCACCTTAAGGGGGGAGTTCAAAATTTAGTGAAGATGGTTCATGAAACCACTTATGGTCTCTCCTTTCAGCTGAAAAAGGGGGGAATTGATGATGGAATTGAAGATGGTTGTCAGATAGAAAGTTTTGACAACAACAAACATCAAGTATGCCAGATGGGCATGAAATTTGCCAAATGGGCAACTACGGTTTGTAGATGATAGACTTCAGCAAAATTATGGTTCAATAAGTTTAAGTTGAATCATATATATTTTGATTTTGAGAGAAATGATGTGAACATTTGGTTCACATAGATGGTCATTCGACCTAGCAGAGGACAAGAGGATCCTTCTGCATTGCAGCTTGACATTTGATTGAATTGTCAGGCATTTTTCAGGGATGTGTCAAACTAGAAGCTGATTCACTTCTCTTGGTTCGCTCTCATCAGATTGGAGTTTACATTAAGTAAACAATTTGCATGCATCCTGGCTCACATCATTACATTGTGAGATTTTCCAGAGATGGCAGGCTTTGATAGGATTATGGTTGAATGACTTGCAATGAATCATACACAGTTTACATTGGGATGTTGTTGGAAACCTAAAAGTGTCTATATTAGTTAGTGGTTATCCAAAAACCATCATATACATGGTATCAGTTGGTCATTGGTTCTCCCAAACCACATATTCAAAGATCGCTTTCAGTGATACACTGATAGTAGAGTGGTGATACTACCTGTTCACCAATTAGCAGAAGACATCAGATTCTTCTAGCTAAAATACTTGGCAAAATGATCAAATTGTCAAACATTCATGGAATGTTTAGATATTGCAATTGTTCACTTCCATATCTCATCTCTCTTCCAGTTCATTTCAAATGAACATGTTCAGCATCCAGATTGGCGATTTTTCAGGCAATTCTTCATTGAGGCTTAGCTCAGGAGTTTCACTATGAAGACTTGGAATTGATACCAGTTTATGCTTTATTGTTGGTATTATTGATCGGACTTGTGATTGAGGGGGGGATTGNTTTGTATTATTCATTTAGGATATTAGTAATATATCCTCAAGTGATGACTAATGAGTTAGTTAAGATTGCCTAGCCTAGTCATCATGCATGATTTTAGGATCTAGAGAAAATCTCTATATGAGGTGGCATCACCCATTGTACTTTAAATATGTAACATTGGAGTGAATAATTTAGTGTTGGCTAGTGAGCCTTTTCGGCCATGTTGCTGTTATTGTCTCTATTTTATCAATTGTTGTTGTTTCTGTTTATAATTTATCACATTGAAGCTTTAAAAAAAATTAAATCAGATCACAGACAAAAAGATTCCTTTATCAACTAAAGACGAGTAAAAGGGATAATGAAGAAGGCCATGAGCAATGACAATGGCTCACCACTTATGTACATTTAACATTATAAAATAATAAATAATATAGGCAAAAGTTGCCTTCACCAAATGTTTTGTCTTAAAAATTATTGATGCCTCCACCACATATTTTCCCAAAATTATGTTGCCTTTACCAAATGTTATGTCTTAAAAACTGTGTTAAAAATTATTCATGTGAAACGACCTCTAAATCTCACAATATTTCACGTGAATTTCATAAGCCACTTGTTGGGTCTCTTAAAAACTACTGATGTGAAAAGATTGATATTAAAAATCAATTTCATAATTTTTAATGAGAATTTCAGAAGCCACTTGGTTTTTGAACAAATCTCAATCCTCAAGCGCTCTAATGGAGGAAGATGTCTTTCTCCATATAACACATTTGCAGATCAGCATTGGGGGAAGATGTCTTCTACAATGGATGTATGGTATTATTTAGAAGCTCATATCTAATGGAATAAACAATCTTGAGGTGAGGTGAGGTGAGGTGTAGGATCGGTGGTATTTGATCCCTCTGAAAACATGATAAATCAGGAATTGAAATAAATATACAATGATATATATTAATTTATTAATTATATTTTATATTAAAATGTGATAATGATAAAGTGAAGAGATTAATAATAAAAGAATTA
>JASDQU010097135.1:0-21574 GCA_032191745.1 Picea mariana | reverse complement strand
CTAAAACTCAACCAACTTTTTAGTTAGGGGGAAAAGTAATAAATCATAATAAGGGTTTTAAATAAATAATAACTTGTAGGTAGGACCCCTTGTGACTCTCTTTTAGCTCTTAACAATCATAACATAACTTAGTCAATTAAACAAAACATCCCTCCTTGTGACTCCCATCATCACATTCATGTTTGACAACTTATCTCATTGATATTTGAAATTATTTTCAAAAATACAGTACTCATATATCCAAAAAAAAAATGTTGTCCAAAACTTTTGAAGTCAACTGTCATAAAAAATAAATAAAATAAAAACTCAAAAACCATAATTTCCACTCTGAGATGCAATCTTTCCCTTGTTGTTGTTGTCACCCCTTGATCTCTCTGAATATGCCCTGGGTTGTGTTGAGCCTTTAAGCCTAATCTTGTTTATCACATGAGAATAATCGTCCCTCAAATGCATCCAGGAGGACACGGATTTATCAGAGCCATTGGAGGGTGAGGAAGGGGTAGCAATGGATTTTCCTTTGTCAGGGGCATGGTGTGCCTCAATTTTCAACCTTTTGCTAGCATGGGAGGACTAAACTGGTGAGTGATAAGGTGCAGCTTGGACAATCTAATGGATAGGAGAGGGAGCAAGTAAATACAAATTGGACCAGCCACGATGTTGGGAGACTGTCGGGTGGACAATCTCTTGCCATCCATCGTTTTCGGGAACCTCGGGTTGAAATGAGACATGAGGGGGTACGAGAATACCAGGGGATTATGGAGCTTGGAAGGGAGGCCTTTCAGGCCTAGGTTTTACCACTCCTTGCCCAATCCAATTGAAAAACCTAGCTTGAAATAGCTCGCCTAACTCTTGCGAGTCAACATCAAAGTGAATGGAGAATCTAGGCCTTCTAGGGCCCCTATTGCAATTACCTCTTCCCCAGTTACCTCTACCATGGCTACCTCATCTAAAAAATCTCATTCCTGCATGCATGATTGATTAGAAAATAGTTCCTTTTGTTAGCACCAGAAGTCACCTCTGGATTGCGGCAGAGGTAAGCTTGATACCCATCAAAGTTTTATGTCATGGGTTGGTTATAAAAAAGTTCAAATGGGCTCAGTCTCAATAAAATATCATCTTAACTCAGAAAACTAAACTGGTATGCACAAGCAAGTGAGGTCTTAGTTTAAATTCAATCAGTAGGTTGTAGTAAAGGTGAGTAAGAGGAAGACTTTGGTGAGAAAATATAAAGTTCTGCTTTGGACATCAGGTCTTCGAGCAACCGAGGAGGAAAAATTTAAACACAAGATCTTCTTGAAATTCAAGTCTCAAAGAAACTGAAAGGAATTACAACAACACTATAATCAAACATTCATCATAATACAGTCATAATAATTCATGTGAATTAGTCAATCAAGAACTCTTTCAACATTGAAGGGAAACAAGAGGGAGCAAGGAAGCTGATTGTCATTAAACAAGAAATCTCAGATTACAAGGGCATAACTAGAGAACCAAAAGCTTGATTTAAAACTTTACAATATGGGAGCTTTGCTCTACCATCGACCCTAACAAAATATAAAAACTAAGTATTTATACTCAAAACAACTTGCTCCTTTCAGAAGCACACTCTGGTCATTGCATTCAAGGCTTGGCATATGCATCTTCTTTTGTCATATTGCACCTGCATTATTTTGTTAGATGCAAGATTGAATTGGTATGGGCTTCACAAGAAAATCCATGACAGGTAACTTTTGGATGACAGTCTTCCCTTCACGACAATATTTTCCATGCTTTCCATTTATGTGGTGAAATGAGGTTTCAAACACATTCTTCATTCTCATTAACAACATTTATTGGGATTAGTACAAGGCCTGACACCCATGAATGTTCCTAGTGAACTCATAATTCCTTTGAGTCAATTTTGGTGCCTCGAAGTCACACAAATCTTTCTCTGTGACCAAATCGGGTGCTCTGATTCTTTGCGTAGCTCCTTTCTCTTTACCCCACGTGACTGTGGGACATGACCTCATGCTTATCTCATATGAAAACTTGATATTTCACATTTAGGGAGTTTTCACTCCCCTCTCTTTCAAATATCCCAATGCTCAAAATCGCAAAACAACCCATATGGATCAACGATCGGATTTGCCTTGAAAATGACGACCAGGATCAGTTGCTCGAACAACCTCAACTGCCAGCCACTCGACAAGCACTTTCCCTTTCTTTATGGCTCTTCTTCTGTATGACCATGGGCTATGATCATGGGCCCAACTTTCAAGCGCATTGTGATTTCATGTTTCGCGAATTCATGTTGAGCTCCATGCTCAAACCTTTGAGTCTTAGAATCATGATCAGTCGGATCCTGTGCCATGTGTCTTTCTAAAATGGACAGCCCAGATCATATCGCGACTTCACATTTAACAAGTTTGCATGGCTCTGGAATTTGACTGCTGCTTCCTCACATCTTTGCACATGGTCCTTGACATCTTCGTTAGTGACATTTTTAATATTCCATACGCCTTCACATAGGAACTAGTGTTGAGCAGGATCTTCAGATCCATCTCTTCTAAATATAGGAGGCCCCATCTCATCTTCCATAGATCTTCCTAGGGTTCCTGACTGAATATGTGGTGGACTACTCTTGATAGTTCTCTCGACACTCTAGTGACTGCGATTACTTTTGTTGCTTAATACTACTAAATCATGAGGAGGGATAGCAGTACTTACTTCGATGATTGGTGCAGTTTCTGAGGTTTCAGGTTCTCCCCAGTGAAGCTCTTCAAATTTTCCTTCCTCTTCCCTAGCGGGTTCTGAATGTTCTTCATCTGTCAGTTCTGCCTCTTCTCCACTGTAGAAACCCTCCTCCCCGTAGTTATGCTTAAACAGGTTTGCAAGGTGAACTTCTCGGAACACTCTCACACTGCGCGTATTTCCATCTTCTGTGTCATTGTCGCTGTTCAAATTCTTGAACATTATCCTTTCTAGATCTGATCAATCTATTGTATCTTCAAGATGTTCTTCTCATGCAATAGAATCTTGAGTCTCAACTTCAGGAATTGTAAAAATTTTCCTTTGGGTCCCTTGAAGAAGTATCTCTTAGCTTGGTTGTATGATTCTATTATGTCAATAACAAACTCTGTGATGTACCCTCCAATGGTGTTATCGAACCAATGATCTACTACTCGTGATACAATGCTATCAACTCTTTGGACCTTCTTGATCAACTCTGACGTTCAAACCACAAGAGGTCTAGATCGGATCTCAAACTGGGTATCTGCTAATATAGCTAGCCACTGATATAGCTTCTGATGGATTCCCTCAAAGAAAATTTTTTGTATATCAATGAAGATATATTTCTCGAACCAATTATTTGTACTAATATTAGGGTTCTTGTTCTGGGATTCAATGAAGTCCTTTTCTTGATCCTCTATCCACTTTTGAATCTCTGTCTTCGATGGGAACCACCTTGAGATTCCCTCAAGAAGATTCATGTCCCGACAACGAAACCATTTGTTGGCACAGGGGCAGACCCAGGGTTCATGGGGGAAGATGTAGTCTCATTCGAATCAGTTATGAGGGGGTTGCAGGACAGAGATGTCTACAACCAAAAGGAATATCAAGTGGATCTAACACAAGAAAATCACAACATTTATATATCACTTATCAGCTTGGATCTACCCTGCACATCTACTTATCAGATCTATAAGAGTAATGCAATTACAGTATATCAATGATAGAGACATAATACCAATCACACACAACACAAAATATACATGGTTTACCCTCTCTCTAGGGCTACGTCCACAGAACTGTGCTATAATATATTAAGGTAAAGCATATAGTTCTTGTCTACACTCTTAGCTAGAAAATCCTCTTTCTTCTCCTCTCTTTCTCTCCCCTTCCTATGCACCCAGCTGCAGGATCAATCTTCGCACCCAACTGAGGATATTACAATACCAGAAGGCTCTCACACTTAGCGCTTCTCTCTCACACAACAATAATCACTCTTAATCCTCAATACAACTATACTCAACAATACCGTACCAACCCAAACTAGGTCCTCATGACTTTTATTTATACATTACAATAGCTCACCGACATCCTTAGGCTGAAACCTAGGTGTCCCAAAATGCTAGATACAAAAACCCTAGGTCAATTTGACCCATAATTTCAGGGCTTCACCAGCCTATCTTTGCTTCCTTCTCATGCGGTGCTCCAAAGCATCTAAAGGTGGCTTTTTCCACTTTTTGAGTTCTCCATGATCCTTCTTTCTTGTTGATCTATCACCCTTGATCTCCTCATCCAACGACTTACTTCGCTTCGTATTTTCTTCTCCTTTTCTCACTTCGACCCAGTAACAATCACTGTGTCTTCTACGAAGTTCGCATTCTCCCTTTTCTTCCTTGATCTTCGCATACTTCCATAACCAAAGGAAAAAAATCACACTTCATAGAGTATACCCGAAGGGTGCTTCCATGTTCAAGTTTCACTTAGGTTAGTTTCTCTTGTGTCAATTGGCAAAATTGTCCTTCCTACTAGATAATCGATTGCTTGATTTATCTTTAGGAAACTTTTTAGTGTGTGTTTTTTGTTCTATGCTAGTCAATCCTTACTGTGTCATTTGATCATTTCACAAAGTGGAAGATCAAAAGCTCCACCGGACGCGAAGGCTTCAAGGCCTGTCGCCAATTACTTTGGAGCCGCCTCTGCCATTGTTAAGGAGAAGACTTGATCAAGAAGGGTTGTTCAAAGAGACCCAACCATAGGAAACTGTGCCCGAGCCTAATCTATGAGGAGACTTTTTGACTTTGGAGGAACCAACCATTTTTCACCTTGGGACAGAATCTCTCAAGCTAGATAACCCTCTGATTACTAACTTGTCAGCGCTAATCTTGATTCAGGTTGTTCCCCCTGAGGTCACATCTTTTGAGCGCCACATAGTCTTACGAGAAGAAATGGAAGAAAATGCTGCTACTTTGTCCGAGAGTCCTCATACTCTCGTTATGACTACTACTGCAGGGGTCATCCTACCTCCTCTCCCACCTTCTCCAATCAGGACCATAGTGGTATCAACTCCCTCAACTTCAGGGAATGGTCTAATAACATTATCATCTACGACCACTATTTTGTACTTAGAGCATGTCAGTCCCTCCCTTCTCATATGGGATGCCTGACTTTGATACCAACTTAGTTCTTACTTATTCTATCTTATAGACCATGGGTCTAGGGACATGGAGCTCAAAATATCTCGTTCAAGGGTCGGTCGAGGGCACTACAGTCCCTTTTAATGATGTCCCTTACGGTGGGGGTCATATACCTCCTCCAGGGATGATTTTAAGGATGGAAATTTATTTTAAAATGTAGAAACCTTGGCGAATCTTACTAGCCCTTCATATGCCAACCATAAATGTTTGGCAATATATTTGTAAAATATTCAAATTTCTAAGGATTTTGTATAGTTTTTATAAAATTTTGGCAATTTTTAAGGTAAAATAATTTTATCCTATAGAATTTGGGCGAATCATTTTTAAAATAGCGAATCTCGTTTTTGGAAAAACCATGGAAAATTAGCCCATGAACGAAATTTAGCCCCTAAAATCATCCATGTCCTCCTCCGTCCCCTTTGCTCGGTGGTGCTTTTCAACAGCCAACCGGGCCAAACGCTAATTATAGCTTGTTTGGTGGAGGAATTTAAAGACCTTCGTCTTATACAATGTCGGTGGGATCTATGTCGTTACATGTCGATGCATTTGGGAACAATGTTTTTTCTTCGGCTATTGTCTTGGCTAGGGGAAACCCCAGTTTTGGTCAACAAAACCTGGTGCAAGGTACTATTCCTTCACAGGTAATGACAACTAGAGTTTTTTCCACATAGGGTCTTTGGAAGACTTGGCAGGGATTGATTCCCTCGCAAGAAATGTTGGTCAGTGAAAACCCCTTCCATGCTCAATGGAACCCCTGGAAAGGATCTATACCCATGTCCATCAGATCAACTAGGGGCATCCCCTTCCATCATCCTTGGAACACAATAAAGGGAGAAATCCTCATATAGGCTATGTCATCCAATTTTGGGAGTCAGTTGATGACACCCCAACAGACGTAATTACCTTACATTGGTCGAGGCCATAGTTTCTACCAAAACCCTGGACAACAGTACAAATTTTTCTAGAAAAGTGTTTCCATTAAAAATCCAGGACCCTCTTTTCCTGTAAATAATTCACAACCAAAAATATCGTTTCTGGCAACGTTACATCTGCTAGATTTATTGAGATTACTGAACGACCCAATTTCTCACAATCTGCGTTGGCCCCCCATGTCGACTAAGTTACCTTCAGATATTCTAAAATTTGAGGGAAATCCTAGCGAAGATTCAGGTGCTCATGTGAAGAATTTTCATTTATGGTGCTCTTAAAACTTGTTGAATGACGACTATGTCCAGTTTCTCCTTTTTCAACGCACTCTTATGGGGGGGTGTTGCAAAGTGGTATATTGAGATCGATGGCTTGAGGTACTCTTACTTCAACGACTTGGAATTTGTTTTCTTGAACCATTTCCAGTTACCTGTGAGATACGATGCCAACACTGAATTGATGGACAACTTTGAGAAAACCAAGGCCGACCACATCTCTGATCATATTCGAGAATGGCGACATAGAAAGAGATTAATTAATGTCAAGGTCCCTCCTGATTTTTTGTTTGAGTGTTTTTTTAAGTCTTTGGTTCCCTGCGTATCCAAGGAGGTTGTGACTTCCAAAGTGTTTTTATAAGAGGAGGCGATTATGAGAGCCCAACAGCTTGAACTGATCTACTCTTAATCTGGCATGCCCTACAACAGTTTTTGGGATGTGTCATGGTCTTCTCTCGATAAGGCCAAGAAAAATTATGGACCCCATGCCTATGGTATTGTGGGATCAACACAAAGCAATTCCATAGACCTGTTGCCAAATCAATTGCAACAATTTTCGACACAATAGACTATGGCCAACCAGACTCTGAGTTCGGTCATTCCCCCTACCCAGACGTCAAACATACACAATGTGCAGTCCATGAACCCTAAGGCCAAACAAAAGTCCAAGGGGAAGAAAAAAAATGAAATAAGAAGGGTAAAAGGGATAAAAATACTACCAATAATGTTGGCGGGGGAAAAATGGAGAAGAAGAAGTCGAAGTATTTGTCTAATCTCTGCACAGAAGACCACCTGACTCATATGTTCCCTCGGCTTGCAGAAGGCCAAAAGATATTAGCACAACAACAACCTATTGTGCTAATGAACCCTTTTCCACAAGGGAAAAACATGGCTCAGGCTTCCGCATCCACGAGCGTGATAGGGGGCAGTCAGGGACCCCCCGTGCCCACCAATAACAATCCGACCGTAAATATTTATACAATGAATGTCGAGGCTAATTTAGTGACCAGGGTTCGAGACTACGGAATGTCAGAATCTTCTAGGAGGGGCAAGGAAGCCACTAACCCTTTGACTCCTCTCCAAATCGATAAGTGGTGGGTGAAATGATGAATCACATCCCAAAAGGTGTGTTTAAGAAGGCTTCTCACAATCCAAACATGAAGGCCACCCAGAAATACTTCATTGTATAAGATCTGGCATAGACCCCTTGCGCGATGTATTCTTTGGAGGTCCTCCAAAGCTTCCCCTTGTAGAGTAAAGCTCTTTTATCCGCCTTGGGGGCGATAGAGACTTGTAACCTAGGAGCGATTGTTTTCGATCCAACTAACTTAAAAACCCATCTTCCTCACCACGTGGCTTTTCAGATACTAGTGGCCTACACCACAAAATATTTTACACAAAACATTTTTTTGTATTGTGGTTAATGAGGGTGCCTCGACTTGCATGATGCCATTTTCATGTTGGAAAGCCATTGGCAAACCTGAGTTGTCTCAGTTTCCTACTTTTCTTATGACATTCGACAGTCCATCCTTTAGACCACACATAATTATTTCTTTATTTCCTGTGCAGTTGGAAGGTAAAATTGTGTGTGTCAAATTTGAACTGGTCAATGTGCCTCTCGACTACAACTTGTTGTTGGGAAGAAGTTGGAATTATGCGATGCATGTGGTGGTTGCTACAGTTTTTCAAGTCTTGTGTTTTCCACACGATGTTCAGTTGTCCTACTCTCATACTGACCCTTCATCGAGGGATTCCATAGTCTTAATGATTGATAATCCACAACCTGTCATTGTCAATTTAGGTGTCCGTTTGTTTCCGTCATTTATGGGAACTTTTTATTACCCATTGCCTTCTAGCGATGTAAGGCTTATATTGGTTGTTCCCGACCAGCCGAGGTATGTAATTTGGCAACTACCAGCATTTTGAAAGAACTACTTTAATGATCCGTGGACTTTACCTTCCCCATTGGCTTCGATGGAAGGGATAGGGAATTGTTACATGGCCGTGCTCTTATTTGCAGCTGAGGTTGCGTATAAAATTGTCTCGCAGACTTCAACCAACCTCAATCCAACTCTCGCACAAGAATTAAATCTATTTCTTCAACCTATTTGGGATAAAGATTCTTTTTCCACTCAAGATCTTTTAAACTTTGTCTTTCCCTCAGACGAGGTGATTCTCGAGACAATGACTGGTCCTGATAGAACTTGGGATGAAAGACATCATAGATCTTAATTTATTCCCGAGTTAAGGAGAATAGAGGTGGGATAATTCGTTTTCACCATGAATGGAGATAAGCCTTGTTCTATCAATCCCAATGCCTAACAAATTTGATAGAAGGTTTGTCCAGTCAATCCTCGAAAATTGGCAGCAATTAAGGTAGAAGTAGAGAAAATTCTCAAAGCCGGTTTTATCTACCCTATACAATTGACGAAATCGATGTCAAACATGGGTTTGGTTAATAAGAAACAGGGCACAATTCACATGTGTATGGACTTCCATGAATTGAATAAGGCCTATTCAAAATTTAATTTACCTACCCCATTTATCAATCAGATTGTCGATGAATGCGCTGGTTGTGAGGTCTTTTCATTCATGGATGGTTTCTTGGGATACAATCAGATTCAAATCAAACCCAAGGACCAACATAAAATGGATTTTATTTGTCCTTGGGGGACATTCACGTATCGTAAGATGCCTTTTGGCTTGAAGAATGTTGGAGATTCCTTCCCGGGCCATGTCATTTTATTTTCATTACCTTAGACACACAATCAAGGCTTACCTTGATGATATAGCATCACGCTCTCGCAAGAGATCCGATCATCTCGCCCATCTTTGACTAATCTTTGAGTAATGTTGCTACTATAGGATTCGCTTGAATCCTAACAAGTGCATTTTCTTCGTGACGACATGTCATCTCTTAGATTTTATTGTATTGACAACAGGGATCATGGTTGATCATGGAAAAATCCAAAAAGTCATTGGTCTTTGCCAAACTTATTTCGACACTTTCGGTCGAGTCTAGTGATATCATGCTCAAAGAATCACCTATTAAGGGATATCTTTTTCTAATTGCATCTTCGGACCCCTGTCATGGATATATACTTGTGTATCTCCAGACTTTGAAGTGCCCCACTTCTGCTTCCCGTGATGAGCATCGTTGAATTCGACATCAAGCACGAAACTATCTTATACTCAATGATAGTTTGTATCGTCGAGGTGTAGATTGCATTCTTCAGTGATGCCTTATCCATGAAGAAGCAGAGCTCATTTTGAATGACAGACACACTGGATCATGTGGAGGTCATTTTTCTGGGTTGGCAACAACCCAAAAGATTCTACGTGCCAGTTACTTCTGGCCCTCGTTAATCAAGGATTGTGTGGAGGCAGTCAAGAAGTGCCACCCATGCCAGACCTTCTCTCGAAAGATTCAGGCACATCCTACTCCTATGTTTATTTTCATTGCTATTGGTACTTTCACCAAGTGAGGGATTGAATTTACTACATGTCACCTGGCTTCGACCAGGGGGCATTAATACATCATCGTAGCAGTATACTACTTCACCAAGTGGGTTGAAGCTATGCAAACATTCAACAATGATGGTGAAACAATGACTCTTTTCATCTTTAATCAGATAGTAGCAAGGTTCGGTATCCTGAAGGAGATTTTCATTGACCATGGTAGTCACTTCCAAAAACAAATGATGACCAAATTAACAACAAATCTTGGGTTAAAAATGAGCATTCATTTCCTTATTACTTGCAAGCGAATGGTCAGGTTGAAGCTGTGAATAAGTCTCTCAAGACTATTCTTCAGTGAACGATCAATATGCCAAGTAAAATTGGCATTTGATGTTATATTCAACGTTGTGGGCCTACTGAACATCTGTAAAGACTTCCACTAGTTTTTCACCTTTTCAACTAGTATACAGGCTAGAAGCAATCTTACCTATTGAGTGTCATATTCCTTTTTTAAAGTTGGTGGTGGAATTATTGTCAAACACTTCACTGCTTGAGGAATGCCTTCTATATCTCGATCATCTTGATGAGTAGCATCGTGATGCAGCCTTAGCCAATGAGGCTAATAAGCAATGAGTCAAGTGCCAATATGATCGGTTTGTTCATCCTCGTATTTTGTCCGAAGGCGATCTTGTCCTGGTCTATGATCAAGACAAATATCCTCTAGGGGCAGTGAAGTTCAAACCCATGTGGTTCAGACCATTCATTGTGAAAGAGGTCTTGAAGAGGTGCTCTTACCGACTGGTTGATTTTGAGGGAAATTCCTTGGTGGAGCCTAGAAATGGACTCTACCTCAAGAACTACTACTCTTAGGTTGGTTGCCTTGGTGACTTCGTGTATATATGTATAGTTTCTTATACATTTTTGTCCATTTTGTTTTGTGGACGTGTAGTTATTTATGTCTTCTTTTTCACTCTGGAAGATTTAATCATATAACATATACTCTAGATAATCAAATTTTAGATTGTCATGTTGCACACACATAAAAAGAAAAGAACACACATACACATGTACATACATTTGTAAAAATGTCATCCATAAGACAGAAAAGATGTAAATATATATATTTCTCTCCAAAAAGTAGTGTCATGAGTACATAGGTGGGCGTGAACGCCTCAAAAGTGTTAAGTATACATCGTTGGGCTTATGCCCTCAAAAAATACATATACAAAGAGTGACATCAGCACATCAATGCTCTATGCTCTCGAAGCACAAGGCCTATTGGCCTTGCCATAGTGTACAACAATGTTGGCCAAACATCAGAATAGTTGGGCCCAAGTTCGTGGCACCCATACTACATGAGGCTGCATAGAAGGGGGGGGATCCCCAATCTCTGCCATTGGTATAGTATGAGTGCGTGCAATGCGGTTTCACTCCACTCATCAAAGAACTCTCTCAGCCTCTCTGGATGGGGTCTCCCTCTAGCTGTTGGTCCTTCAGCTGTTGTTGGTCCTGCCTCAGGTCAAGGACGTTGTTGAGTCCTAGCAAAGTCCGTTGGTTGCACATGCCCCACATATGTTACACAAGTCAATACTCTATACACGCATAAAAAGGATATATATGAAATTTAAAAAATTAAATAAACTTTAAAAAGTATGTTACCTATCTCACCTTGCTGCTTTTCGGGAGGCACTGACATGTCAAGGTCTTTAGAGAAGTTGATCCCGACATATGGGTAATCCTTGATCACTAAGATATTTCATGCCCACCAGTCAAAGAATGTGTCATTGAAGGCCACTATGGTCCTCTTTCCACCCTGTTGTGGCAACAACGTTGCCCACCTGGTCACTACTAGGAAGGAGGATACATGCCCCTATACCATCTCTCTAGGGCTGAGACTGGGTACCCTCTTGAAGGAGGAGAACAAAATGGTACCAAACCAAAATTTCTTTTTGGTACACTGCCAACACTCTGTAAGTTGTCTCTTCATGCACACCAACATTGTCGTACTCCAATAAAAAATGTTTTCCTCCAAACATTGAATGGCACAATTCATGTGTGCCCAAGAGGCCTAATGTAGAGCCACGAATCCAGTAATCCGCCCGATCAAGAGTAATATCATGTGCAGAGGTACAGAGATAGACTGGTGATCTTGTGAATCACCACCCGAGAACCTACCTTCTCAGTTCCAACCTCACAATACATCTAAAGATAATCCTCTATGTTGAAAGGCCCATGGGGAAATTCCTCAGGTTGACTGGTTCCCCTCTCCTCAAGAGGTCAGTCAAGAAGTAGATATCCTTGGTGGTGGGGGATAATGATTGACCCTCTAGCATAAAGGCCTTTGCATCCGGGTGCCAATACTCCACAAGAGCATTGAGAAGCCTAGGTTGTGCCCTCATGAATGGACATTTGAAAAACTTCCATAGTCCATAATGTTTTAGTGCGGCGATGGCTATAGGGTCATCTTCGACCAAAATATCAATGTCCTCATGCTTCCTCTACCTCCAGTGAATACACATCATGTTTCATGGAAAAGTGGAGGAAGTTAGTACTTGCATCTTGATTTTTTCAAAGTGTTTCAAGGTGTATGCGGGTTATATCCTACACAGTCGCGTATGTATGTGGGATGGTGGTTTCCTGTCCAAGTACATATGTGAGATGTCCTTAGAAAACCCGCGTACATGCAGGGCCGCTCTTTTTAGGAGAGTGTTCCCCCTTAAAACCTAAAACTAATGCATAAAAATGATTTGAAATGCAAGAGGGAGGAATTTGTACTTACTTGGTCCAAGTAGAATGTCGTTTCGTTCACTGAAGCTCTGAGAATCAACTCTTTTAGTGAAGGGGGTTTTTCACCTTTTGGTTGATTTTCAAATTCCAATGGTCAAAATGAGTTGTTAACCTCTATTTATAGAATGTTTTGGCCCTTTTGACCCCCTTATGACACCCTTTGTCATTCCTTTTGGCTTGGTGATCACTTGATTCTGTTTCTGGGTTTCATTTTGGATGTTCCAGTACTCTTTTCCTTTTGGTTTGGAAATTTTTTGGGGATGGGTCACTTTTTGGTATCCGTTGGTAAAAGTCATTTTTTCAACTTTTTGCATATAAGTTAGAATTCCATTTCCACTTTCTGCATCTCATTGTCTTTTCCACTTTATCAAAGGATCGACCCCATCGAAGTGCAACACAGAACCTTCATTGTTTCTCTATAAGTGTCCTAATTAGGTGGTATAGTCTACCTTTACATGGATTCCCTAGGTAGATCCTTGCCAAATTTTTGCGTCCATGCTGTCAGTTATGAATATATGCTTGGGAGTCCTTGTTAGTCCTATTATGATTACGAGTTAAAGCCTCATTCTTTTGATGCACCATCATTCTTGGCCTTACCCTCGGGACTCCCTAATGAGCATGCTTTGTTGTCTTTCAAGCTCACTTTGAAATTTGAAAGCAACATCCAATGAGACTACATTTATTCTTTTCAATCTTGTCTAGATTAATTGAGAAAAGTATCCCCCTGGAGTCTTCTTTAATCCCTTTTCAGAATCTCTAAAAATGAAAAGATTTTCGAGCAATCTTGTTTTCCTTCACACTCACCAAACTCAAATTTGAAGGCACATCTGTCCGGTGGTAGTTTACCCCTTTTCCAGTTCAGATGGCTAATTTCACGAATAAAGGTATTCTCTAGGAACTTCGGTTCTCTATAAGAGTATTCTCTAGGAACATTCTCCTTGGTTTTGGTTTATCACTTTTTTCGGGCCTTGGAGATTACTTATGAAAAAGGAACCACACTAGAGTCCATAGTTAAGCTCTTTTTAGACTCCCTAAAATTGAAAAGATCATCGAGTGACCTTGTTCCTTCACACTCATTAAATTGGTCCAGAAGAACATCTAATGACATGAATTTAAATATTTTTCTACCATGTAGATTATAGAAGAAAAAAGTACGCCTCGAGAGATTCGCCTCGCTAGGAGAGTTCTCCTCAGTTACTTTTATACTTTTTCAAGCTAAGGAGACTAAACTCAGAAAAAGGCTGTGAGTCCATAGTTAATATCTTTTCAGACTCCTTAAAATTGAAAAGATTGTCGAGTGATATTGTCTTTGTCACACTCATTAAAATGGTTTTGAATAAACATCTTTTCGGTGCAAGTTTACCCCTTTTTCGAACCGACTAGACTATCTCTGAAAAAGGCACTCCCTGGAGTCTTTTTTATGTTTTTTCAGACTCTCTAAACGTGAAAAAACTAACGAGATTACCTTCTTTGTGCTCATAAAAATTACATAGAAGGGGTCTCATTGTGTCTTTCTTAATCGCATTTGCGAGTCTCAACTTTGCGTATTTGGCCTAATGTTGGCTCCATGTTGATCTCAACTGAACCTTTGAAGCATTTCTTATACACAAGCCTTGTAACACGTCTTGCTTCTGTGAGATGACACCTTGACCCATGGAGGAATTTTCCCCGAGTGTCTTTTTCCTGCACATGTCTCTTTTCTCTAAGAATTAGTATGTTCCATGTGCTTGGAACTAGTATGCTTTCTTGCGACACTCGTTCCTCCTTTGTAACGTAGAATTCTTTTATTATTTTTCAAGCTCTTAAAAAATTGAAAAAGACAAAAAAATCGAATATTCCAAAAAGAGGGGATGGGAATTTTTTTTTTTCGACATCAAAGAGAGTCACCCTTGGACAAACCACATCCTTTCATTTGTTCGTCAAGCATTGGGATCTAGTATGACCTTAGGAAGTTGTTCTCGATACATAGATTTGTGTCCTCCTCCATTTGGTTACTCTTCCAAACACATGGAGAGTTTACGTTGCCTCCTGCATCACAAACTTATGTCAATGTCATGTTTCTTGAGTCTGGTCATATTTCATGCTTTTGTCCAAGGGAATTTTTACCCAGCCTGAGTTGTCCTTTCTATAGTTTGTCTTTTGACTTCCATGAATCGTTCATCTCGAGAGTCCAGTCGAGTCCAGATTCGAAATCGATGAAGTTCTCTTCCTAATCATTGAGATCCTTGTGTATTTTCATGACGATTCATTGAAAACCTCAAGGTAGTGAGTTATACACTCCCATTGTACTCCTACCTGATTTTTGAATATCTTGAAGTTATTGCTCGATATTTGAAGGCCTCACCTCCAACCACAGGTGTTATTATCTTCTTAAAGATACATACTATGCTTGTATATCTTCAATTGATTTTGAGATGTAGATCCGGTGTTTATTTCTTACGGATACACTTTATATAGTTATATGAAATGGATCTACAGTGTATTTGATTGGTATCCATGATTTAATTCATCCCGAGCATGGGTATGCCCACCTAGGAGAGACAATTTTTGTTTTGAAGATGGTACCTACCAAACTCTGTTCTCGGGCTCACTCGATTTTGTGCATTGGTGAATATAGTGTAAGGTATTTATGTCATCATTTTCTCTTCTGACCTCACACATTAGGGGGAATATATTATAGCCCTAAAATTTCCTATTCATCCATATATGGCCTTGGCCCACTTACTTGCATCATTTTCCAAATCATTGTTGAGAATTTCTTCTTAAAAAACAATTTTTTAGATCATGTATGCACCCTGCACCACTACATCCTACGTATATATGGTTGATGCATGCTATATATCCCACGTAGATATGCTTGTTTCACACTAAAAAGCATGTGTAAGCTTGTAAAAGTTGCAAAAATTAAAAGTTGTAAGGAATTCAATGAAATTCACGAGCTATTGGAGGTTTCCCAACCAATTCACCTACTATATCCCATCACCCAACTAAATAACCATCCTTTTGTCATATAAAAGGAGGTGGTGTGGTCTCATTTCACATACAAGCATAAGAATAGTGAAACTCTGCCCAATTTCACTACCCTCCTTGCCCAAGCATTTTCAAGATTTTTTGAGTAACTTCCTCAGTATTCCCTCATTCAACCCCTTCTTCTTCCATTCAATCCATTCCCCTTCCTTGAGGAGATAAGAATATTGTGAGAATATTCCTATTGAAATTTTACTTGGAGAATTGTAAAGAGGATCTTGGACTAGGTTCGCAGAATGGTGGCTGACACAGATTATAAGTTTTAGTCTTTGTTTGATGAATAAAAGAATATCTTTTCCTTGCCCCAAATCATGATTTTTTATGTTTTCTTCTTTGATTTATGTATTACATTTGATATCTAACCCTAATTTATGAATAGAAGTTGTATGCTTATAGTCCTTGTTTGGCTATCCTTGTATGTAGGTTAGCCTTGGGAGGAGACTTGTAGTCTTTGGAACTATAGAGCTTGAGGAGTTCATCACCATACATGGGATAAAAGGTACAGTTACCTGATCTTCTCTCCTGTTGATTTCTTTTCATTTATTTTGGTATGTTTGGGGTAGAGTAGAAACTAGATTGACTTTTAGATGGTCATTCGATCTATCTATATATTAAACCCTGGTGTAGTTAAAGGGGGGATTTCCCCACTAGAAGTACTATAGTTTCTTACGATGGATAAGATAACCATAAATAAAATTAAATAATTTACTTTTATTATATGTTGGGGCTTAGCTAAAATAAATTAGCTTGGATAAGTTCATGCATCTAGTGCTGAAGTATATTGGGAAAATGGAATGGATGAGTTGACCAACCTTTGGAAAGTGCCTTGTTCATATCAGCAATGAAACTAAGAGGTGCACCACTGAACAAATGTTACATGGTAGCCAAACATGGAATGGGATCGGTTATATGATTCTACCATGAGAATGATTATGGTGTTGGGAATTCAACAAAATCGATGATTCGTCCATCCAAGCCCCGCTTCAGGGATGATTTTAAGGATGGAAATTTATTTTAAAATGTAGAAACCTTGGTGAATCTTACTAATCCTTCATATGCCAACTATAAATGTTTGGCAATATTTTTGTAAAAATATTCCAATTTCTAGGGATTTTATATAGTTTTTATAAAATTTTGGCGATTTTAAAGGTAAAATAATTTTATGCTATAGAATTTGAGCGAATTATTTTTAAAATAACAAATCTCTTTTTTGGAAAAACCATGGAAAATTAGCCCATGAGCGAAACTTAGCCCCTAAAATCATCCTTGCCCCGCTTGGAGTTTTATGGTGATTTGCAACTCGCTTCTTAAAGTGATTCGGGGACACAATGATAATTTGGTTTAGGGGAATAAAATAAAACTGAGTAGCATAATTGAGTTTTATAATCTCTCGCAAATGTGCTTTCCCAAATCCCACATGATCACGCAACCCACAATATCCTGAGCTAGTGTTTTTCAAAATCGACCACTAGTACAAAAATTGCATTGGCCCTTACTGAGAAAAACCCTAGTTCTATAGATCGTCAAATAAATCATTTTCTAGGAAAATGATTTGTAGGAGAGGGGTTCCCTTAGATTTAATCCAGTTTCAGGATTCCAAGACAATTCATGGTTCGTCCATTTAAGCCTTGGCTACATTTTCATGGAGAATTGCAACTTGCTTTTTCATGGAGATTTTCATGGAGATTTTTGTGTGGAATTGGAAATGGGTATCATAGGATGAAACAAGAGACGAGAAATATATAAGAAAAAGACACTAAAAGTGAGGGGTGTTGGAAGTTTTCAAACATTCTTGGTGTCGGACTTTGAATTCTTACATTGTAGTCGATGATGGAGTTTGAAATGAAAAACAAATATAAATTTGTGATGGGGAAATGGATCCAACGGACCAAAGGTTAATTTACAGTGCGTTTTTTCTAGTATGCAATTTTCTTGATTGTTCTCCCCATGCAATTTCATGGATTTCATGCACTAACATGGATTTTGATCGTTGTAGTCTCTATGTGATTATCCATACAATATTTGGTTGGAAGCTAGAATATTGAGAATCATAAATCTTAACAAGGCACATATGAGTAGTGGTCAAGAAAATTGAGAAGCATAAGCAAAAAAATAACTACATGTGATCGTCACATGATATGTATTGATTTGTATTTGGGGTTTTATTTTGTATATTTATTTATTATCCTTCAAAATATTTTAGATTAAATGGGTTCTTTTTTCTCTAATTCATAGTCATGCATCCTTCCTCATCTTTTTTTTTTTATATAATCCATTCTCCATGCCAATCCTAATTATCTTTGCATGATCTTTAAAAGGAATGAATTGATTTATATAGATAGATTAATCCTATTTTGCATGATATTTAAAAGGAGTGAATTGATTTATATAGATAGATTAATCATCTCCTTATGATCTTGCAACCTATAAATTGTAGATAATTGGATATTTGAACCATGTTCTTTATACAAAATTAAAGAATCTATTGTGTGATCTAATCTTGGAAAAAATATATAAATAGACTAAAATAAGAATGTCCTCTCTCTATCTACCATTCTTTATTTATGTATGTCTATGTGTGATAGATGATTTATATGTCACATTGATGAAAGTTTTGATGATGGTGGTTGGGTTGGAGGGTTTTGAAACAATGGCGGATGGATAGGAGTCCAGGTAACTGTGGAGGTCCGGCCTAGCGATCGGCACCTGGGAAGGTGGCCGTCTTCTAGTCTATCTTGGTCAGGACCGAGAGTGCATGGAAAATTTTAGATAGGGCGATCGAGGCAGGACCTAACTTTCTTTGGGTTTTGAATCGGGTTCAGTTTGGAAGGTATAATTTCCGTGCATCTTTTGGTTTTGGCTGGATCGGCATAGAATCGAGTGGAGCATCGGATTCGGGCACCGTGGTGGGTGGACTAGTTTCTGGGGCCCAAGACAATCCTATCACTATTTCATTGGGATTAGAAGAGATGATCCCAGAGGGTTTGAACATACCTCTAACATCTGACATTTTTATGGGGAAACACACCTTGCTTTCTTTGTCTTTTTCGAGTGGGTTGACATTTGGACCATCAACGACAACTTTGGTGGGTCTTAAGGCTGGGTTGGAGCCACTTCTAGGACTGTTAGAGGGTTTACTTAAGTGCATCGGATCCGATCCTTAGGATTTAATTAATGTTGGTTATTGGGCCTCACCAGAAAAGTATTTGGTGGAGGATGAATCTAGAGCCCACTTCTCACCCTCAGGGATCATCAATGATTAGGGATCCTTCCTGGAACTAGCGATGATTGTAGGTGCTTACTTTGGGAGGGAACCTCCCCCTAGTAGGGTTTCCAACCATATTGAAACTCCTCTGGGTCAGGGATCCAAGGGTTTGGTAAAGAGGGGAGGACGAGAACGCTCGAAGGATTTTGGGGGTTCAAAGCACTCGACTCCCAGGAGTTCACAGTGTGCTCGAGAACGAACCGATCCATACTATTTGGTTTTTGGAGAGGACATTGATATGGATCGTGTGGTCGAGTTCTCTGAAATCGTTGTTGTAGGGAGAGCAAGAGGCAAAAGGTTGGGAACTGGCTTTCTTCACTCTTGGGTGGAAACTTCTTGGGGCACAAAACTTACTTCCTTTCCTAGTGTTCAGTTGTTATCCATTGGATGGTTCTCTTTCGTTTTCAAGGCCTCTTTAGATGTGGACTGGGTTCTCTCTAAAACTTGGAAAATAGAAGGAACCCCTATTGTTCTTAAGAGTTGGACCCCAATTTTTTTTATGTTAAAATGGAAAGAGTTGATGTGGTTCTGGTTTGGGTCTAGTTACCGAGCCTTCCTATGCAATTTTGGAACATTGCACGCTTCTCGACCATTGGTAGAAGACTCAACGATTTTCTGGAGGATAACCACTCTTTTGAAGAAATGAGGCTTATGACAGTAGCCAAGATCTTGGTGTGAATGGACCTTCGGTCGGGTATTTTAAAGGAGATGAAAATTAAGACGACCTTTGGTACTTTTCTTCAGCCCCTAGACTATGAAGATATTCCCTTTAGATGCCATAGATTCCATGCTTATGGGCATGGAGTAGTGGACTGAAAAATTCCTTTTAAGGGAAAATTTGAGGCACTTTGGATGCTAGAACATGCCCAGAGCTAGATAGATTAGGACAGGACTACGAGGTCACTAGAGGTAGACTGGCGGGGATCTCTCCAGCTGGGGATTTAGGTAGGGTTAGCAGGTGACAAATGTCACCCCTTGTGGGTCCTTTTTCGGTGGTCAGAGACCCAACACTCACAAAGGCTTAGAAATATTCTCAACAGGATTGTCGAAGAACTCATCTGACGTCAGGTAAGCAACAATTCTCTTTCCCTCTGGCTGCATCTTCTATTTTTTATTTTTCACTTCCTTTGGGAACTCTGGGACTAGACCTCCCTCCTTCGTTGGGGATTCCTTCTCCCTTTCTACTTCCCCACCCTGTGTCGGCCTTTTTCTCCCTTCCCTCTAGATCTCTTTTCCCTTCTCTGATTAGCACACCTTTGGTTACTTAGGGCCAAGTGTCATTTGTTAACTGTTCGTCCGGGGACCCCTTGGTTTCAGCGACCCCTGTGAATTTTTTCCTTGGGGGTTCATCTTACGCCTTTGTATCCATACCTTTGGAGACTGACTCTCCCCTACCCTCCCCTCCTAGTCCTCTTGGTGGGACTTCCTCTCTCTCTGCTTTTCAATCTTCCTCTAGTTCCCAGTCTCCTGAGGGATCGAGGATCCGTTATACCCTTCGCAATAGGGTTATCTTCTCTGAAACTCTGAGTGGTTGTGATGCGGATGATCATCTTGGGGTTGGCTTGGGGTCTCTTACTCAAGATTTGTATTCCTCGTGGGGATGGGGAATACGCTCACACTTTCTTCTGGCTCAAGACTGAGCCAAAATCGATGTGGCTTTGGGAAGACAATCCTCCATTGAATGGGCGCTTAGAGAAAAGAAACCCCAAGAGTTGGTTACCTCATGAAAATTCTCTCCCTCAACTGCAAGGGTTTGGCGAGCCCAGCCAAAAAATTGTCTCTGAAAAGACTTGTTTATGTAAACAACCCAGACATAATATTTCTCCACGAAACCATGGGAGTCAGTGAGGTAGTGGTACGTTCTTTGGAAGTACTTCTTCCTGGTTGGTCGTTTGTGACAGTTGATGCCAAAGGATGCTCTGGGGGTCTTTCCATAGGATGGATACTCAAGAGCGATAGATGTGATAGTGTTTGGGGCTTCGAATCGAGGATTGGTCTCATTTTATTCTCTAGGGAGCTAGGGCGTGCCTTGGTGCTCATCAATATTTATGGTCCCTATGCTGAGCGAAAACGATATTGGGATTCTCTGGCCTTATTCCCTTGGGTTTCTCAGGCAGGGGCTATTTTGGGAGGGGACCTAAATTTTTCCTTGGGAGCGGTGGAGGTCTGGGCCCCTGATCAACTCCAGATCCCTTTACTGTCTATTTCAGACTCTTTAACAATATACACAAAGCCAATTTTTATGATAAATCTCTTTTTGTTAATTTGTTATGATAAATAGATTTTTATTGATTTGTATTGTGTGTAAAATAATGGGAAGCTCCTTTTATGATGAATTTTGTTTTGTTAATTTGTTATGGTGAATTTCTTTTTATTAATTTGTATTGTGTAAAATAATGAAATTTTTTTTAGTAAGGTAAGTTCCACTTTGAATAACAACATTTAATAATTTAAATTATTTTGGAAAATAAAAGATAAAGTATTATGTTCCTTTGTTATGTGATATGTTTTTTTTCTCTCTCAAATATTAATATTATATTATGTAATATACTTGTTCATTTTCTTAATAAAGTGATTATGTGATATGTTTTTTCACTCTCTCAAATTTTAATGTTATATTATGTGATATACTTGTTCATTTTTTTAATACA
>JASDQU010097134.1:7759-21543 GCA_032191745.1 Picea mariana | reverse complement strand
TAAAGGCATAAGGACAATTAATGATGTTGATATTGAATCCTCCCCTGCAAGTAAAGAAGAAGACACAGATACAATAAAAGAATGTTCAATTAGCATCTATCCCATGGAAGAAGCAGAAGAAGAATCATGTCATAAGATGGAAGATGAAGTTTTAAAGGTTGAGAAGTCAAACACCCAAAGCAAGCTCTTAAACAACTCCATGACCTTGGATAAGCTATTGGATAGTCAGAGATCACCAAATGACAAATCCGGTATTGGATACAACAAGGAAGAAATCAGTACTCCTAAGAAACCTGATATAGGTCCTTCGTTTGTGAAAAAGAAAAGCAAGTATGAGAGTGGTTGTAGCGGTTTTTTCTTGTGATTGAATATGATCATAAAAGCCTTGGATTGTATGCATCATGGAAGAAAAATGAAATTGCAGTAATAGAGATCAATGAGAATCAATGGGGAGATCCAAGGCTTATTTAAAAAGTACAAGCTACAATTACACAGTGTTTCAGTAGGACAACAACATCTTCAACAACAGCTTTTTGTTTTACAAAATGATATACATGACATCCTGTAGAGATAACAAGAGGAAAGACCTTGTCAAGGAAAGCTAACCTTTTAGGAACAAAGGGGGAAAATATTCAAAAGCAGAGAGAACGCTGACAGGGGGAGTCATCTAGTTATGACGAGAAAAGGTTGATGAAGGAGTCCCGGTAAGAGAGGTGAGCAATATTGAGTATTCTACAGAGGATACAGCGGAAGATGAAGATGAACAGGTCTAAGAATCAGAAGGAGAAGACTCTGGTTTAGATACAGATATTCTGCAGGCCTCAAATAAGAGAGTCCATCCTGTCAGGGGGAGTTTGTGTTGGTTTAATATATGATACCTCCTAAAAATACTGCAATAGCCCAGGGGGAGCATGTGTTCTTTGACATTGATGTCAAAGGGGGAGAAAAAAATCTGGGTGCCTTTGTTGCCATCAATGCCAAAGGGGGAGATTGTTGGCATGTTTTACAGGCAGCGTATTCTTGTCATTTATGGCAAGTACAACAACGATGATGGCTTAAGTACAGGAAGAATGTGCCAGGTGGGCACCAGAAGTATTTTGGGAAGACACAACAAAGCAAGCTCGATAAGATCAGAAGAGATAGTGCAGAGTATGCGTGTTTGTCATTGATGACAAAGATCACGACCAACAATGTAGGGATAATGGCATGGAAATGGCAAGTTCAACAAGTGATCGTTGGATCCTATTCAGAAGCGTAAACTCCAGGAGTCAAGGAAGCAACTTACGACAGAAAATCGCGAAATGCGAAGCCACGACTTAATCTCCATTTCGGATTTTTGGATACTGGGAGTTGGAGGTGTCAAGGAAACTCATGACAAGAATGATGAAATCACAAAATGCGAAACCATGATGTTTCGGAGTTTCGGATACCAAGAGTTGGAGGAGTCAAGGAAGCAACTCACGGCAGGAACTCACGATATGCGAAATCAAAAAAAGATCTGGACCATCGAATCATCAAGATTGTGGACCATTGATCTGACTCCATTTCAAAGTTTTGAATACCGAGAGTTGAAGGATTCAAGAGTCAAGACTCTTCATCACAGGAGTCCTGAAGTTGCGAAATGCGAAACATCGAAATCTTGAAACAGGCACATTAACAAAGACTCCATTTTAGAGTTTCGTAGACCGGGAAATCAAATATCAAAGGAACTCTAACCTTTGAAGTAGCGAACCCTGAAATCCTAAAACAGACACGACGAAGGCCCGTGAAGTTTCGAAATCACGCTAAGATATGGACCGTTGGGTCCATAGGACACGTGGTGAGAGATCGTCATTTTTCTGACTGGAAAGTCAAAGGAACAGGGTTCCCTAACCTCTCGAACTCGCGATATGCGAAATTGCAAAATAATTCTAGTCATTGGATCAAGGAAAAATCTGGGCCATTAGACCCAGGAGGTGAATGTGGCAGACCATGTCAGCAAGGATAGGTGGCAGCCTACGTCAGAAAGGACACATGGCACAATCATATAAGGACAAGTGTCAAGTTGATTTGGTATTTCAGGAACCTGGAAATCATAATTCTGAGTGACATGTGGCAGACACATGGATCATAACATGTCATCGAGTGACGTCATTATAGGAATTTAGTTTCATGAGTTTTAGCATCAACTCTCCCCCAAAGTCTTGAAAGTTGAAGCTCTAGGGCAGAGGATAGCCGTCCAATCACCACGGATCGTGGATTGTTGATCTAAAGAGTGAAGCGCTCAAATGATTAGCAAGTGGTCATAGGCTATGGTCACATCATCGAGAGTTGGAGGAAGGCGCTAACAACTAAACTCCATTTCGTAGATCACAAATTGGAGAGTCGAGATGCCTCGCAACAGGAATTCGCAACATCCGAAATCACAAAATGGGAAAAACACCGTTTGGTGTTGGCTATGGTCACTGTCAGTGGTCATGTGAGAGGGAGGAACTAGCGCCAAGTTAAGCTCCTTTTCAGTGATTGTAACATGAAGAGTTGAGACTCTTCACCATAGGAATGTCGAAATGCCAAAATGTGAAATGGCGAAATCAACGCGAGACCCTGTGCTTGTAATACAATGGTGTTGGATACTTGGAAATATGATCGAAGGGCTACTGTTGCTCTTCACAGTCAATCGATCAATTATGATTTAGTTAGCAAAACTGAATCATGACTCTTGGATGGTTGGCGATTCGGTTGCTGATGCGTTTTCTTGGAGGTTCACAGTGTAACTGCTAGAAATGACTGATGGTTTCTACTAGAGGACTTGAAGAGACTTTAGGGTGATCGCCAGAGAAGATGAAGAGCCTCGAGGCATATTCCAGTGGCATGAAGACTGTTCATAGAGGCTATTGACATATGTAAGGCCGTTGGAGCCTGGAACTGCAACATAGGGAATGAGCTCGACTGTGACAGAGAAGACGAAGAGTCTCGACTGCTGGAGAGGCTAAGGAATCTCGGCATAACACCCAGTGATGATGGATGAATGGGTTTAACCACCAGAGAAGCTGAAGAGTTGCAATGATGATCAGGCAGAGCACTCGACATGGGGAGAGCATGCAGAAGAATTGTGAATAGAGGATGTAGAAGATGCACAGAGAGAATAAAAATGCAGAACAAAGAAGAGATTGGGTGTTGTTGAGAGTGATTTAGGTGTGTAGAAGGAGGTAGAGTGCAACAGTTGAAATGCACCAAAGAGGAATGGTGCATAGAAGGGACATGGCGCACAGAGCATGAAAGGCAGAAGAACATGAAGCGTAAGGAAGGGGTGCAGGAAGACACTGATGCAGGTAGAGCAGAGCAGTGTAGCAGAACAATGATGAGACTGGTAAGCCATTGATAAATATTGTATCATTGTGATAAATTTATATATAGCAAACTTAATATTTCAGGGTGGTAGGGAGGTGTTAGGGAGGACTGTTGTCCTCAAAGGTTGAAGTGGGTGCTTGAACACAGGGAGTTGTAGCTTCCATCTAGTTGTAGCCAGAGAAACCAGGGTGGTAGGGTGGTGCAAGGGAGAACTGTTGTTCTCTATTTTATAGGTTGGTGCCTGTGTGACTTGAAGTTGGTGCTTCCATCTAGTTGGTGCTGGAACACTTAGGGAGATGTTGCTTCCTTCTAGTGGGTGCTAGAGAAACTAGGGAGTTGGTGCTTCCTTCTAGTGGGTGTTAGAGAAACCAGGGAGTTGGTGCTTCCTTCTAGTGGGTGCTAGAGAAAGCAAGGAGTTGGTGTTTCCTTATAGTGGGTGCTAGAGAAACCAGGGAGTTGGTGCTTCCTTCTAGTAGGTGCTAGAGAAAACAGAGAGTTGGTTCTCTCAGCAAGTTGCATCTTGCAAAACAGAGTTTGTAGCCTCACAATGAGTTGGAGATCATATGTATGATAATGTACATAATGTAAAGATTACTTATCATACCAAGAAGAAGAGGTTTTTACCCTTTATGGGTTTCCTTAGGAAATATCTGTCTCTGTATATTTCATATGTGTGACTGATGTCTAATGTTCTATTGCTTACCTCCCTGCATTATTGTGATTGTCATTAAGTGCTCTGCAAAGAGTTTAAAATAAGCATAATTGTTTAAGCAAGGTAACAACTGATTCACCCCCCCCCTCTCAGTTATCCAACATCTTTCTGCTACACCATTTTTTTGAGGATTATGAGGAATAGTCAGCTCCCTCCTAATCCCTGCTGATTTGCAGAATTCAACGAATTCCTTCGAGGTGTATTATCCTCCATTATCTGTTCTTAATGTCTTGATCTTCTTGTTTGTGTGGTTCTCTATTTCTGCTTTGAATTCTTGAAACATGTTGAATACTTCGTCTTTTGTCTTCAGTATATATAACCAAGTTTTTATTGAATAATCATCTATGAAGATTACATAGTAAAGAGATACTCCTAGAGATTTGACTGGCATCAGTCCACAAACATTTGAGTGTATCATATCTAGAATCTCCTTAGATCTTTTGTTGCTTCTTGGGAATGGTTTCTTGATATTCTTCCTAAGAGCACATCCTTTGCAAATTCCTTTATGTGTAGATTGAAATTCTGGTATTCCTTCAACCATCCTTTTGAGAAAATGTAATGCTTGATAATTAATATGAGCATACCTTTTTGTGCCAAAGTTCATTGGGATTTACTTCGTCATGTATGAGAGCTTCTTCATTTTGTTCTAGTAATCTATATAGGTTTCCTTCACGACTTCCAATAACCCTAGAATTCTCTATGTTGGAATCTTTATGCCAAGATAACACTTTTCCATCTATGAAAGCTATTATGTTTCCTTTGTCTTCTAGGCAAGATATCGATGCAAGATTCTTTTATAAACCAAGAACATATAAAACATTACTTAAATGAACATTGTTACCTATTTTCAACTTGACGGAGGCTTGTCCAAATCCTTCGACTGGGTAAGTGCTTTCGTCTCCAAGCTCTACCTTGTACGATGTCTTATTCTCATTTGTATTTGAGATTATAGCTTGATCTCCTATCATGTGCCTAGAAGCTCCACTATCAATTATCCACATGTCATCTTCAATCGCCCCAATGAGTGTTGAGTTGTGTAGAAGATTGATCTTTTCACTCATGTCTTCGGTTGACTGGTAGATGGTCATTCCTTGATCCAAAACTTCAACTCTGACGTTTCTATCTTCTGAGAGAGACAAAAGGTGCACTGAACTAGGGCTCATTTGAATATCTTCTCCTTGAGCGAGATGCTCCATCACAAGGTGTCGGATCTAGGATTTAGGGTTTTTGCAACTGCTTCTGCTAGTAACCCTAGAGATAGTTCCTCAATAAGCTCAGTATCCTAATGGCTATGCTTCGTTCCAGCGGTTATCATGAATGAAGGAGGTGTGGGCCCATAACTTGTTAGAATATGAAAGAATGTGCTCGTTTTACCATTGACAATATCACTATTGTCACCCAACCATAGGCCGAAGCCACCCTCCGAGCACCTTGACCTTGACAGAGAGAAGAATCCTGGTAGAAATCCAATAGCCAAGCAAGGCTAATGCACCAAGCAAGAAGTAACCAAAGTTGATCAGAGAGTCCAACCCAAAACTGGTGCAACACCTTCCCCAGGACTTGTGCACAACACTGCTAGACTACAGTGCACAGAACTAGCTTTCTGCAATTCTGAGAAGTATGTCAAGTGAGAGACTGGTGCCCTGTATTTATAGTATTCCTGGCAGACTTGCCTGGGTCGAATTATCTCTCTGGGTACTAATTAATTCATATTAATTATCTCTCTTCAGTTGACATCTCATCTAGGGTTACTTTCATTTCTTTTCTTTCTTCTGGAACATTCTAATCTTGTCAAAGGTCACAATAGAGGTTCATACCTCCCGAAGCTACCATAATATCAACTAAACATTCCTCTAACTTTTAGCACCATCACTTTCAACGTGACCTACGCCTTCCGTGGGTGGATGTGACCAAATTTGATGGCTCAGATCCCACTGGTTGGGTAACCCAAATGGAACATTATTTCTCTTTATATGAAATTACAGATGACTTGCCCAAACTCCAGTGTGGTTTTCTCCATCTAGATCAAGAACGTTGGCAATGGTGGAAATGGAGAAAAACTTCATGTCAAGGGTATATTTCTTGGACACAATTTGTGGCAGAGATTTATGAACGCTTTGACACTGACACCAACCATTTGGGCCATTTGACAAAGTTGAAACAATCAAGAACAGTGGAAGACTTTATAGCTTCTTTTGAGCACCTGACTTTTCGGACAGAGGGCATGTCTGATGCCTTTTTCTGAGAGTGTTTTATCAGTGGTCTCAAGGATGAGATTCAGGCCCATGTCCTCATGGATTGGCCTCAGAGTTGGGTGGAGGCTACTAAAAGAGATAGATAAGCACAACATGTTGTATCTTCTCAAAACCGAAATTCCTCCTTTATCCCTCACACTAAACCAGTAAATCCCACTACTCCCTCCGCTCCACTAAAGATCCAAAAATTGACCAGGGCTGAAATGGTTGAATGAAAAATCAAAGGCCTTTGTTGTAATTATGATGACAAATATTTCCTGGGCCACAAGTGTAAGGAACAAAATATTTTTATGGCCATATCAGAGGATATTTCGGAAGAGGATGTTGAAACTCCTTTTGTGTCTGAGTCACCTGAAACCACTGACACAACCCCTCCCTCAGATCCTCCCGAAGTAGAACTATTCATTTCATTAAATGCTCTCACTAGCTTCTCTGCTCCCCAAACCCTCAAACTCATCGGTTACATCAAGCATAGGAAGGTCATCATTCTGGTTGATAGTGGAAGCACCCATAATTTTATTCATTGCCGCATTGCCCAAGAAACTCATTGCTACATCCATGCCATCAATAATTTCCAAATCATGATTGCCAATGGTGGCTCCATGAAATGTGGAGGATGTTGTGAAAATGTGTGTCTCCAAATTGGTGACTACCACCTCAAATCTCATATGTTTTCTATCGACATGGGTGGTTGTGACATTGTGTTGGGTGCAGACAAGATAAGGACTTTGGGTCCCATTCTCATGGATTTTAAGGAATTAACCATGCAATTCGACCAAGAGGGACAAAAATATAAGTTCCAAGGCATCATCGTCGGTTCACCTGAGATCATTAGTTCCCATCACATGGAAAAGCTACTCAAAAAATGTCATTCTGGTGTTATTGACCAACTCCATGCCATACAAGCAATAGAAACACCCTTGGTTCCGCAAAACCTCCAATCCATCCTTTCTAAACATCAAGTGGTATTTTCCACTCCCTAGGGACTCCCTCCTTCCCATGGTGTTCATGATCATTCCATTCCCCTTGTACTAGGAAGCCTTCCTCCCAATATCCATCTGTATTGTCACCCCTTTTCCCAAAAAAATGAAATTGAGAAAATGGTCTAGGAACTCTTTAACGCGGGCATTATCCTCCCTAGTACAAGTCCCTATTCTTCTCTTGTGGTCATGGTCCTGAAGAAATGAGGTTCTTGGTGAATGTGTCCTGACTTCCATGCCCTCAACAAACTTACCATTAAAGACAAATTTGCCATCCCTGTCATTGATGACCTCTTGAATGAATTGAGTGGCACCCAGTTCTTTACTAAACTCAATATTTGTTTTGGATACCACCAGATACGTATGAAAGAGGCAGACATTCCCAATACTGCCTTTAGAACTCATGAAGGCCACTATGAGTTTTTGGTCATGCCCTTTGGCTTGTGTAATGCCCCCTCCACCTTCCAAAGCCTCATGAATCATGTCTTTTGTCCTTTTCTCCATCATTTTGTCTTAGTTTTATTTGATGATATCCTCATCTATAGAAAAACCTAGACAAACCATCTTGCCCATGTGGATCGAGTTCTCCATCTACTCTCTCAACACCAACTTTTCCTAAAACAGTCTAAATGTGCTTTTGGTGCCTCAGAAGTCGAGTACTTGGGTCATCTGGTTGGAAAGGATGACGTCAGGGTGGATCCTAAAAAGATTGAAGTTGTGAAAGACTGGCCTCACCCAAAGACTCTCAAAATCTTGCGTGGATTTCTGAGCTTAACAGGTTATTATCGCAACTTTGTTAAGAATTATGGAAATATTGCAGCACCTCTCACTCCACTCTTAAAAAAGAACTCTTTCACTTGGACTCTAGCCACTGCTCAATCTTTTCAAACCTTGAAGATGGCCATGTGCACCACTCCAGTCCTGGCCCTTCCTGATTTCACAAAGACCTTTGTCTTGGAATGTGATGCTTTAGGGAAAGGAATTTTTGTTGTCCTTATGCAAGAGGGTCAGCCTTTGGCCTTTACCAGCAAGAAAATGTCTGAAAGAAATCTGGGCAAATCAATCTATGAAAATGAAATGTTGGCTATTATGCATGTCGTTGATATGTGGCGCCCTTATCTATTGGGGCAACGCTTCCAAATTAAGACAGACCATCAAAGCCTCAAGTATTTTCTGGAACAACACATTTCCTCCCCGGAGCTAAAAAAATGGGTGACCAAGCTCTTTGGATATGATTATGAGATCATTTACAAAAAAGGAAAAGACAACCTGGCTGCAGATGCATTTTCCTGAAAGTATGAAGATGACAGATCCCTTTTTCTCTTTCCTTCATTGTACCAGATTGGCTCCAAGCCATCCACCGGGAATGGCTACACGATCCCAAAAGTTCACAGCTGATCCAACAATTGCAATCCAATGCTCTAGCTTCCCCAGGTTACTCTTGGCTCCATGATGAGCTTCAATACAAAGGTCATTTGTATTTAAGTAAACAATCCAAACTTAAATCCACGGTACTTTCTGAGCTTCATGCTACACCCGCAGCTGGGCACTCCGGGTTTACCAAAACCTATGACAGGGTCAAACACTCTTTTTCCTGGGATGGCATGAAACAAGACATTCATAATTTTGTAGCTGAATGTGATGTGTGTCAACGCAACAAGGGAGAAACAGTGAAATCTATGGGCACACTACAACTGCTTCCAATTCCACCTGCTATTTGGAGGGATATATCTATGGATTTTATTACAGGCTTACCCAAATCAGGAAATAAATCAGTCATCATGGTAGTTTTTAATCGCCTTTCCAAGTATGCTCATTTCTGTGCTCTTCAATACACATTTACAACATCCACGGTGGCTCAAATTTTCATGGATTAGGTCTTCAAGCTTCATGGCATGCCACATTCTATTGTTTTTTATCGCGACCCCACTTTCACCAACAATTTTGGCAAGAACTATTCAAGCTACAAGGCACCCAATTGCATCTCAGCACAACTTATCATCCCTAGACTGATGGTCAAACGAAAGTTGTCAATACATGTTTGGAAACATATTTGATGTGTTTTGCCTCAGAAAAGAAAAATCAGTGGGCTTAATGGTTACCCCTAGTTGAATGGTGGTACAACACTTCATACCACACAACTACATGCATGACTCCTTTTGAAGTGGTATATGGACAAAATCCACCTTTAGTTCTCTCATACTTACCTGGTGTCTCGAAGGTCCAGGCCATTGACCAAACACTTACAGTTCGAGAGGCTATTCTCTGTACCCTCAAAGAGAATTTGGTCATGGCACAGAATCACAAGAAGCAACAAGCAGATCAGGGTCGCTCTGAACGTCAATTTGTAGAAGGGGACCAGGTGTTTCTTCGTCTGCAACCTTACAAGCAAAATTCCCTCAAGGTCAAGCAATGTCAGAAGCTAGCGCCCAAATTTTATGGTCCTTATACCATTATCAAGCATGTGGGACAGGTGGCCTATCAGTTATCTTTGCCTATTCATTCTAAGTTACATCCTGTTTTTCATGTTTCATGCTTAAAGAAGGTGATTGGAACTAAGTGCCAAATTCTAACCAACCTTCCAGATTTAGTCGAAGAAGGATCCATTTGGCTACAGCCACAAGCAGTTTTGGACCAGTGTGAGCATCGCCTACATTAGAGAACCATCAAGGAAGTGTTAGTCCAGTGGAAAGATACAACTCCAGCAGATGCCACTTGGGAACCAACTACCATTCTGCAACAATTTCCACATCTCAAGCCTTGAGGACAAGACCGTTTTTAAGGGGGCAGACATGTTAGGGTCCTAACCCGCACATAGGTAGAAAAATATATTCGGATGTAATAAAGGTCAATATTAATAAGGCCTTTCAATAAAATAGAATAAGTCGAATGTAAGAAGACCTAATAGAAGTTTCCGCTTCTAGAAGGATATTCCTCTAGATGCTTCTTTTGATAGACATATTTAGTATAAATAGGAGTCGAGGGTATGAGAACCCTAGATTGAATATTATTGTAACAGAGCTCTACTCAACTGGAGGTTGCCCCCTCGAAGAGGCTCGTGAACATTGCTTTCAGAATCAAAGTGTTATTTATGTTGTTATTCTTATATCATTTTAGTGCTATTGTGGTGATTGTTCTAGATATATTATTGTTATTCTGCCATTTCTAGCATTTTATTTTTGCTCTGCATACTTTTTATATTTGGTATATTACACAATCATTAGTAAATGACTCCCCATGCTCTTTAAAGAGAGATCAAGGACCAATCAAGTGTTAAGCCATGGATCAATGTAGACATTAAGATCGAGTAGAATATGAGTTGTCACATCACTCTATGTATAGAACATATCGTGACGATCATATTACATAATTACAAATGCACACTAATGCATATTAAAGAAACACACTTTTACCTAAAGACACATTAGACCAAGTTCATCTTAACTAACTCCTAAGTGTATAAATATCCTAACACAACAAAATTAAAGTAAGGCTCATTGTAGAAATTTAAACAACATTTTCACCTTTAAATTTAGAGTAATGATGGTTCCTTTTGGAATCAATTTATTAGGATTTGTCTCCTCCCTCATGATATATCGTATTTTCTTTGCTTCCTCTTTCCACACATATTTATTAAATCAAACTTTAGGCTTGTTGAACTTAGTAACTCCTACTTGTCTTATGTATTAATGTGATTATATGAATAAGGTTATGGTTTGTTAATGTATTGATCATTGTAATGTAGATCTTATCTATATGTAAGTAGTTCCTTCTAATACTAGGAGGTAGTTAGATCTATTTGGATGTGAGAAATTATTTCTAACTAATTTCTAAGCTTCTAAGTTAGTGTGTGGTTGAGATATTATCTGAACAACTTATTAGTATGAAAAGATAGTTGTCTACATTGAGACAAGAATTCATCTATGTGTACTATAAAATTGTTGATTAGATCAAGCAGACGTGGTTTTGGTGAATATAAACAATGTCTTCTTTCCCATTCATTAACATGATATCAAAACCAACACAAACCTAGCTCTCTAATGAGAGAGGTCCCCAATTGTGGCATTTTCCACATTACTAATCCCATGTATATATATGATTAGTTTAGAGAGTATATTGTATTTTTTGAGTGTTTATATGTTGCAAAAGCACATTTATTCCTTGTGCTACACTGTGTATGTATTTTTGTTGATCATTAGAGAAATCAACATGTTCTTACTCATTGGAGAATTGCATGTGTTTCTAGTTTGGTTTAGATTATTGCAATAGTTTGGTTTACTTTTTTTCACTGGATTTGATAAGTTCTATGCATCGCCACATGTAGTGCACATACCATGGTCTTCCTCACAACCTCTATATGACATTTGTTTCTCTTTCCACAATCTCATTTTATGCATCTTTTTCTTTACGTGCCACAATGTCAGGTCATTCTACCACCTTTGCTTGTAGTTTTCATTTTGTTCTAAACCATTGGTTTAGTCGATGCTGCAGTTTTGTTCGCTATGGGAACTACTTGAAAAGACAAGAAGAAGGCTATCCTTGGAATTGTCATCTAATATTACATCTCAAAATTTTATATTACATCTCGACATGCAACAAATTGATACACTTTGGTTTCAATTGTAGAAGCATTGTAAAAGACGACAATTCAATCCTGAATCTAGTGTTGATTGCTATCAAGTCAATCACGTATGTAGCGACCAGGCCAACTAAGGATATAAATACCTTCTTGATTCAAGGTGGGGGTGCTAGAATTAATTATCCAAGGGATGGGTACTTTAATTCCTTTATGGGATGGTACCTGAAAACATTCTACATCATTCTCTTAGAGTTGCAATCCCCTAAAAAACTTTGCCCTATCCTTAGATTTCAATGTGCACGTGGCCCATTTGGATTTATCACTATGTACAATCTAGTCCAATAGCAAGGAACAATAAAGGTGGCGAGTGATGATAAATTATAACAATTAATAGATGTCCAGGTTTGAATAGTCTCTTCCCTATCCTTAGATTCCAATGTGCACGTGGCCCATTTGGATTTACCAGTATGTATAATCTAGTCCAATAACAAGGAACAATAAAGGTGGTGAGTGATGATGAAGTATAACAATTAATAGATGTCCATGTTTGAATAGTCTACTCTATTATTAGACATCAACCCATTGTTTTTTGTCGTTTGTTGATATAGATGTGGATTTTCATTTTTATAGGTCATTATATGGGGGTAGACACACAAATCAGAGAAGATCAACATATTCTTAGTCTGTCTAATTATGTTTTTGCAGTGTTTAAAATGGAAACATTAGTAAATGCAACAAAAAAAATTCATCATACTAATAATCTTGGAGAGGGGGAATTTGGGACTATATTCAAGGTGATATACTCTAAGAAAACTTCTATTCTAGTATTTTACAAAGTCTTAAATTCTAATATTTGGCACGCTTTGCAGTTGGATGTATTGTAATATCTAGGCACTTAGTCTATTGTAAAATCAACACCCCTAGGGGATTATGTGAATGTGAAGGAGGGGCAATGAACAAAAATATAGAAAAGATAACATGGGCGATTTATCTTTGGTAGATGATATCATGCATCATATCATTCTCGACACAAATCTCTTATCTGATAGAATGAAGTTGAAGTTGAGAAAGCTAGTTTTCTTCCATGCATTCGAGAGTGGAAACTTCGCTTCCTCGTAGTGTCTCTATATAAAGTAAGCGAGACAGATGTCGCCCCATCCCTAGCGTCAAAGAGACAAGATCCCTTATCCTTTTAGTAACATCGAGTGAAACGAGTTCTTGTACCTTTTGATTAGAATCTCTATATCATCCCCCATTCTATTTGATTTCACTGAGTGACCGGACAAGCCAACTTTAATTGCTATAAAGGTCTTGCAAACTCTCTACATCCAAGGGGCTCTCTTTAGAGTGATATTCCTTGTCTCCCTTGTCCAAAGTTATTCAAGTATGGAAATGAATCGTTTGAAAACCTAGTGGAGAGGCATTGTATCGATCATTTGATTTTTTTGAAGAGTGATCATGATATTTTTTCTCTATGATCATCATACCTCATTCATTGGAGCAAAGGAAGGTGAGACCTTCCAAAATCAAAGTTTCTCGGACAACAACCAAGATCCTGAGCTTCGGTTGATAGTTCTAGCGGAACCAAATCTTATCATATTCTATCCTAATTAAGTCTTATAGGCAATCATATATCCGCTACAATTGTGGGTGGGAGTAAATGGACGTCTCTCATTAAAATCAAGTCAATTTTGAGACATCTTTAGCCAGCGCCACAATAAGGAATCAAATTCAATAGGCAATCACATAAATATTTTTAAATAATTAAAAAATATATATACAATCCATTTATAATATTATACTTTTTTACTAAATATTTTTCACTGTTTTACTAAATATATTATAAAAAATATTTTTCACTGTTTTACTAAATGATTATTTTTACAAAATCATTATTTTTTGTTGTTTAAAATTTTTTTTTTTTTTTT
>JASDQU010097130.1:6674-18711 GCA_032191745.1 Picea mariana | reverse complement strand
GACATCTAAACCTTGCTTCACATGCCTAACATGTTCTTCACGAGATTTTCTAAATATCAAAATGTCATCCAAGTAGACAATTACACAATCATCAAGAAAAGTCCTTAAAACATCATTCATAACTCTCATGAATGTTGTAGGAGCATTACAAAGCCCAAATGGTATAACCATCCATTCAAATAAACTGTGCTTTGTTTTGAAAGTTGTCTTCCACGTGTCTCCTTCAACAATCCTAATTTGATGATAACCACTTCTCAGGTCCAACTTAGTGAAGTGCTTAGAATCTTTCAATTGATCAAGCAAATCATCAATTCTAGGAAGAGGGTAACAATTCTTTACCGTAATCTTGTTCAAGGCTTTGAAATCTAGACACATGCGCCATGTACCATCTTTCTTTGGTACTAAAACAATTCGTAACCCACATGGCGATGTGCTTAGAATGATAACCACTTTGTCAAGCAAATCTTGGATTTGTTTTTTAATTTCATCATTCTCCATGACTGACATCCTTTACATGCCAATGTTTGGAAGAGGACAATCTTCTTGCAATTGGATTTCATGTTGGATACCTCTTTTAGGAGTCAATCCTTTTGGCTACTGAAACATCTCATGATATTGGTTAACAAACTCATATAAATCATATTTTAACTTTGCATAACATCCTTGTAAAGCTTCTTTTTCAACATTGTCTTTGGGTTTTATCATCAAGAGTACAAAATTCTTACTAGCATTGACTAATCTCTTCATTTGTCCAACATTTACAAGTGACAAATTCAACTTCTTTGTATGTTCTCTAACAATGTACTCAACTCCATTTTTAAACAAATGATATTTGTTCTCATGACGATGAAATATGGCTCTCCTATCATATAAATACGGGCTTCCCAACACAATACCACAAATATCCAATGGAATAACATCAAGCTCTACCTCATCTATAAAGTTTGAAGTGATGGAAAATCTAAGTTTACATCTTTTTGTCACATGCAATTTGGCATTGTTACATATCCAACCTAGAGGATATGGTTTAAGATGAGGAGTAGTTTCCAAATGCAATTTCTTGACAGTGTCTTAAGAAATGAGGTTTTCTTGAGATCCAGTATCAAATAGAGTATCTATCTTGGTATGTTTTGAAATAACCCTTATGTGGAAAAGCTCTATTCTTTATTTTTCTTGTTGAGCTTCATTGAGGCTACTACTTGAAGAACTAGTACTGGCAATAGAGTCCTTACCTTGAAAACCCATGGCTGTGATTTTTGATTCATTTCCCGAATCAGATCCTAAATCATGTTGTGTAGTTGCAACAACTTTTGGCTTCACTTTGTTGTTGAAATTTTTGGGTCTCTTTTCAGGATGAAGTTTCCAACAATGGTCTTCATCATGGCCATCTTTTGAACAATGTTTACATGATAGTTTTTCTCCCTCTTTCTTGACTAACACATTCTTCTTTCCATTTCCTCTTTCCTCTGTCTCCATTATAAAATGGATTCTTCCTTCCCTCTTGAGGATCATTCCTCCCTCTTGCTTCTAAATGAGTTTCCTATACACAAACTTCATCTAGATTCTATACCCAAAATCAAATCTCTTCTTCTAAATTCTTGAGTGTAGCTTTGCACATTTTTCCCTTTAGTTTGTCTAAAGTTTTGCCAATCCATAATATATTTCTACATGTATGCTAATGGATAAAATTGCTTTTAACTTCAACAATAAAATCATTCCAAGAGGATTAAACTTTACCATGTTTATTCATGTCCTCTTGAGTTTTGGATTCCCACCAAATGAGTGTTGCACTTTCCAATCTAAGAGAAGCAAGCTAAATCCTAGTTTCATCATCTTGGATTCTTTGTATCCTACAATACACTTCAATATGACAAATCCAATTATCCAATTTCTCAGCATTTACCTCTCCATTGTACACAGGCAATTCAAACTTAATATCAAGCTTAAGGAAATGAGTTTGTGGAGGAATTTTACCATGTTCTTTTGGAGAATTTGGAGATGGTTGTGAAATGGTAGAAGACGTGGAAGATGAAGGTGAAGGAGGTGGAGTGTCACCATTCCCTCCATTCAATTTTAGATTCTTTTCATCATTACCTTCATTACCTTTTGGAGGATTTGAGCTTTCTCCTTGAAACCTTTCATTCCTTTATTCAAATAAAACTTTCACCATTTTTGTCATATCATAAAGGATATTATGAAAGTTTCATCTTATAAAGTAGGAATTTCATGACTCTCCTAATGAGTCATACTTGGTGAATGCCTCCTTGAAGCTTGAGCTAATTGAATGGTTCTCCTTCTTGAAAGTTGAGAACTTGGATCTACAAGTTGTCCTTCTTCTCTTGTGATATTCAACCTTGTAAGCATGAGAAAACAAAAAACACTTGCAAACAATAAAACCTTCAAAAACCTTTTCTTTGATACCAACTTGATTTGAAAATGAAAAGGTTTGTGTATACAAAATTGCAAGTGAAATATGTATGTGTCTTAGGCAATTGGATCAAGTTGCAAGCACATGAAAATATTGAGTTTTTTATACTTAAAATGAACATCATAAATAGTCATAAACAACCATCAAAATAAGCACATAATATAGCAAAATGATAAAGGAGTTTACCCCTCTCTTGGGCTACATCTCCTGGTCCAACTTCCAATGGATCATTTTCATTATATTCTCAAAGTGTTAAAAACAATGCTCAGAATGAAAAATAGATGGCTCCAATGGCTCCAGAATGTCCAAAAACCCCTAGTTGGGCTCTTTCTGCACCTGGTTTGGCCAAAAAATGAAGAAAATACTCTTCCTATAAGTTTTTCCCCAATACTTGTTGTCTCTACTCTCCAAAACGCACCCAGAATGACCAAAATCGGCATTTGCCTCAACAAACCTAGATATCGCGTGCAATATGGGTCATGGGTGGATTTGTTGCACCGTTAGAACAACTAGCACCTTTCCCGATGGAGATCCCGGTTGTATGGCCCCATGTGGCCAAGTATTGGCACTAATTTTCCATACCCATTGACTAGTTTCCTGTCGGTTCCCCAAGCGCTTGGTCACATGGAATTTGATGAGGGTTGTGTCCATGGGTTGGGGCTAAGCCCTAATCCTTTTTCCACCTGACTAACCATTACTTCAAGATTAAATATAAAATTCCAACTATATAGTTAAGAACTAATGGTAGGCGTGCTGGTGGCCCAACCTACGCAAAGTCTTTCCCACGTTCGAAGGTCGTTGGTTCGATTCTGGTGGAGTCCATACCAAAATTTTACACACAGAGGGGGTGCCACCTGGTAGCCCCTGAGTGGGCCACATGGCACCCAAACATTCGTCCACGAACATGCCACGTGTTGAACAAGGATTGGTCCATGTCAACCAATGTACAATCAACCTACCAAATCACCTTCCCAGTCAGCAGTCTAATTACCCTGCCATGTGTCCATGCCATGTCAACTGTACAGTCCTATGGTTAACTTCCACATCAGCTGGTATAGATTGTACATATTGTACAATCAACAAATTTTGCATGTTTGGAAAAATGGACAAAATGAGATAACTCCCTCATACGAACTTTGTTTGAGCCCATTCAAGTTGTGTTGGGATCGTTAGGACGATATCTATACAAAGAAACCATTTTCGAACAATTTTGAACACTTTTATTTTTGAGAATTTTTTGATCCCCTGGATCAATGGATTTCCTCTCTGGGTTGGGAGATCATCTAAAAAAAACAATCAAGGTGGATGATTCATTCAGTTCATGCCAAAATCATGTTGTGGTGAGAGTGTTGGTTGAAATTAATACTAGAGAGGGCTTCTGCAACAATATTGAATTAAAGTCAGAGGGTAGGGTTCATTTGAAAATATTAGACTGACAAAACCCACCCTTTTGATGTGTTCGGTGTCACAAACATGGTCACGTGGATCTCAAATGTGTAAATAAATTTACTCGAAAGGTTTGGAGAAGGAAGGGCACTTCCTCCCCTAGAAGCCCAAATGCATGGAGAACAATACACTCAGGTCACAATGAAAGATCTAGGTTGAGGGATAATGAGGAAACACAAGCTAATATGCATATATGATTAAAGAAAAAGGATAGGGAAGAGGAATGCGTTTAGGGGGAGCAGGACTGTCAAGTTCTAGGGAGAAGGGATTTGATGCTGAGTGTAGAGCAAGAAGACATCCAAACACCTAATTTGATCACACACAATATTTAGATGGAAGGAGAGGCAGTGGTGGAACTTAGCATGATTGAGGAAATGAAGAATGATTGTGGGTTTGAAATTTACCATTAATTGAAGGTATGTCCACTTCCCATTTGCCATACTCCAAATTGTTTAATATGGAAAAGTGGCCTAAATCGGTCGAGGGGACTAAGAATCTGATCCTGGGTAAGGTAAAGAGTTCTAGCCCTGGAAAAATACATGCCCCTTCAAAATTGAACTTGGGTCCCTTAAAGAAACCCTAATTTCCCACGGCATTAAACCAATAGTAATCATTGAAAGGGGAAAGTGATGAAATGGCTAGTGGGGGAAATAAACCTGTCACATCGAGGAATGGACGAGGACATTATCAACTTAGGCTATTAAAACATCCAGATTAGGAGAAAAGTTTGTCGAGTTGGTTGGGTATTTCTAAGCCCAATGACACATATGATGCTATAATTCACAAGTCCTACCTTCAACACACACATGAAATGGATTTGTTTGAAGTGTAGTAGGGGAAATAATCCTTGATATAGAGAGTCATTAGAGCTTTAATCCCCAAAAAGGGGGCTAAAGAATGATAAGTTTATCTCATAATATTAGAGGGTTGGGAAGTTTAGCCAAGTACATAGCCCTTTGTATATTAGTAGATAGGATGAAGCATAATATAATCCTCTTACAAGAGACTATGACTAGTGGGAGCTCATTGATCGATGTCTTGAAGAAGTCTTTTTCGGGATGGGAGTTTGCTTACATTGATTCTTTGAGGATGTATGGAGGGATCATAATAGGTGGAAATATTCACTAACCCTTATTAAATCCTTTTCTATCTGCTTTGGGCTTTGCATAGAGTTCATAAGCAAAGGGCTCAAAGGTTCCCTCACAATGATGAACGTTTACAGGTTGTATGAGGGTAAATAACAATTTTGGAATACTTTTTTTTCTCTGATTCTTATGTATGCAAGGAAGATTATTATCAATGGGGACTTGGATTTTAAAAAATATCGTGATGAAGTTTGGGGGACCATTTCCAAGGGTAGACAAATTGGCTTCTTACTTTGTACATAAAATAGAGGCTAAAGGCCTGGCATATTTGGAGCCAGACACTCTCAAGATCACTTGGAGAAACAACATATAATGAATAGATAGTGTTTCTAAGAGTCTTGATTGGTTCCTAGTCTTAGAAAACTTATTGCAATCGATTGAAAACATATAGAAGTTGGGTGGAGACAGGTGGGTTTTCTGATCATTGTCATATACTCATCCAATTAGATCAATCCGAAGAGAATACTGCAAGTCCCTTCAAATTTAACTCTAGTTGGTTGGAAGTGGAGGATTTTCAAGATTTGGCAAAAAGTGATTCAACCCATTATGACCCAATATTGAATTAAAATCGAAGGAGAAGATCCATAGTGTGGTATAGGAGGCATTTTATATTTACATGAGGGGAATCATCTGGAATTCTCCACTTGTGTGGACAACACATCTAACAATAAAGCACACTTACTTGCTTTAAAAGCTCTATTGAAGCTATCTATCACTAAGCACATCACAAGGCTCTAGGTATTTGGTGCTTTAACCTTTATGGTTAATTAGATGAAGTGAAAGCAAGTTGTTCGAGATATCACTTTATTGATATTAACAACATAGCTCAAGGTTTTAACTGGGAAATTCACACATATCACTTACTCGCACATTTCATGAATTGGACATGAAAGCAAATGCATTGTCGAATATTGGCTTAACTTGGACTCCAAGAAGCATAACCATAAAAAAAAAACTATGATTAAGTAGTATTGCAGAATATATTAAAGCATGACTCTAAAAAAAACTAATTAAGCAGTCTTGTAGAATATACTATGGATATGTGAACATATTGACTATATTGGATATGTGAACATATTGACTATATTCATTGTGGATATTAGATGGTGAGAGTTTTTACAATAAGAAATGTATTATTTTTTTTTATACGTTAAGCATATATTAGTTACATTTTGATAGACAAATAGTTTGGGATATTGTAAAGCAACATGCCACTAAGCACTCTCCATTGAATATGAGAACCAAAAAAGGGAGATCCCAATTTGATTTGTATTTTGCACGAATTTAGTCCTACAATAGCTCTTAAGCGTAATAAGAAGTGAACTATGTACCTATTATTCTTATTATTCTTATAGAATAAAAAATACTATTTTTTCTTTTAGCTATTAAGTGTAGTAAGAAGTGAAGTATGTACCTATTATTTTTCTAAATAAAAAGTATTTTTTTTTTGAAAAAATAATAAAAAGATATAGGTTTTTTTTGGGAAAAATAATAAAAAGATATAGGTATAGTATATGAAACATTTAAATTATAATCAAATTTAAGTATAACATTTTAATTGGTTATATGTCACTAGTCCATACTAGTCCATAGAGATGATAGACACATCATTAAGAACTTAAAATCCAAATTTATTTGTTGGAAATAAATTATTTAATGAATTTAAAATCCAAATTTATTTGTTGGAAATAAATTATTTAATGAAAAAAAAAAAACAATTTTTAAAAGTTTTCAATTTCATACTACATTTAGTCAATCATACCAAACTCGATCAACCATTATACTAGTGCTTTGTGGCTACCACAAAATGAACTACCAAACTCGATCAACCATTACACTAGTGCCTTGTGGTTACCACAAAATGATCTTAGTATATTGAAGTTTATATGTTGATGTCAACTATTTTTCTCAACTAATGTAGGATAATAATTTTTATGTAAAAAATATTTATATTGTAAAAACAATTTTAAAATACATCACATGAATATTAAGTTTATCTAATTTAATAAAGAATATTATTTTTAACAACATCTAAAAGAAATGTTGTGTAAAAGAACTTTTAATCAATACATCACATGAATATTAAGTTTATCTAATTTAATAAAGAATATTATTTTTAACATCTAAAAGAAATGTTGTGTAAAAGAACTTTTAATCGATGTCTTGAATTAAGCATTGCCAATTAGGTTTAGTTCTAGTGGGATGGAGTGTTATCTTCTTCATCCTGATTCTATTTCTGTAAAAAGACATATTGAACTCATAATGAATGTATTGTTGTAATAACTTCAAAAAACAGAATATCAATCTATATAATTAAGTATGAAAGTTAAAATTATGAGACAACATTTCTCTTATATTTGCCCCACCCTCATATATGAGAGTGAGGGTGGGAGTGCAGAAAATATAATGCATTAAGAGAGAAATATATGAGGGTGGGGGTGTTAAGCCCTAAATAATGGCTCCTCTCATTCAAAGGTTGCAGCAGGATTCCAGATCCATTTCTGAGTATCTCATTAAATGGAGGAAACTACTGGCTGAAGATTCCACTTGAGAAGATGAGTCTTTTATACAAAAACATCCATATTAACTCAAGCATTGCCAACAACACTTGTCTCAAGGGGATGGGCATGTTAAGCCCTAAATAATGGCTCATTACCCCTTAATTGGGGCATATTACATTAGTAATGTTATTTTATTTATGTCGGCTTTAGTCCATTAGTTGTAATTATACCTCCTAGTCTCCTATATATGCCAATGAAACATTTTCATTTGGAATCATCTTGTAATTGTACATTTATGTGGGCATAAGGAGGTTGCCCCCTCCAAGAGACTTATTATCTGAATTTCTCTCTTTTTCAAGGCATTGAGTTCTTATTTTGAGGTTTTTCTATGCTATATTGATATTTGGTTCTTAACACGAGGTGAGACAAATATAAGAGAAATGCATTAGTATTTCTCTTATATTTTCTCTACCCCAACCCTGCATTTCTCTTATATTTGCCCCAACCCACCACCCTTATATATAAATGATTGATAATAAGATTGGTATGATATGAGTGATTGATGATAACGTTGGTCATACCATATTTGTATCAGTGTTCCTATATGAGGGAGAGATAGAGATTAATAGATCCAGACTGAAGGAAGGAGAGGAATTGTAACGGAGGAAGAACAGTGGGAGTGCAATGTCAGATACTATGAAGAAATATGGGTTGTTTTTGTATGCCAGTAGTATGGGTAGAAGGAGAAATGGCAGCATTTGGAGAAAGGCCAAATGCAAGGTATCCCACAGATAATCACAGAGAATTGCTTTGGTGGTTTGGGAAGAATGGCTGGTCCGACATAATGCTGGCCACTGCCCCCAACAGAAGAGTGAATCGTATGTTCCGTAACATCATCAAACATGCAGAGAACAACATCTTAGCGGAAAATGGACAAGGAGATGGAGAATGTAGCCCACGACTGTTATCAGTGTTTGTTTTAAGACCATATGAAAAGTACAACGGCAAGCTATAACGATGGATCAAACGAGCTCTATTCTGCTGGCGCCATATTTTCAACGAGGAGGACGAGGTTCCGACAAGCGTACCATACATTCCTATCACAGACAAAGACATTGTCACGTGGGTGTTTATCCTTCTAGTTTTAATTAGTTTATATGTTATTTTGTGAAAATCTAACTTGAGTGCGAAGAATAATAATTATGCTACTTAACCACCCAAATTAAATCTATATAATTTTAAATTAAAAAAATAAAAATAGTTTTGATCGACTTATATGTACATAGGCTAAAAAACCATTTTAATTTTATACATAAAATTTTTAAATTTTAAAAACACACTTTCATTCAATGTACACAATATAATATTGTTTCATTTACATTCATGATTAACCAACAACTAGAATTTAATTGCCTTTTACTTTGAAAATCATTTTGAAAATTATATTTTTATTTAAATAATAAAAAATAAAAAAAACATTTTTAAACTTTAAGTTTAAGTTAGGCATTTTTCATGAACAACTTTTTTACTTTATAGATAATATTTACAACTAAATTGTCTTTTACTTTTAAAATTATTTTAAAAATTATATTTTTATTTAAAAAAAAAAAAAACATTTTTAAATTCTAAGTTAGGCATTTTTCATGAACAACCTTTTTTCACTTTATAGATAATATTTACAACTAAGATTTAGTTGTACTTTACTTTCAAAATCATATTATATATTTTTTTCTTAGAATACAAAATAATTTTGAAAATTTAAGTTAGGTATTTTTATGCTAAAAGACGTATACCTATTGGAGGTGGGCACAATTAATCACCTTTTAATCTAAAATTCTAATCTGATGGCTAACAATTGAAAATGATGGAATATTCTTAGTCGTCCTCCCAAATCAATGAATGTGATTTACTCTTCATAACTTCCTTGTATTTTTGAATGCATCAGTTAACTTGTTTACTTTTAACATTTACCTAATCATATTAAGAAATTATTGTACCACCATATGATTGCCACGTTTAACTGATTAACCATTGGAATTACCACATTTAAGATTAACTTTTGATTTTCCTCAACTCTATGTGCGTTTCAATTCACCAGAGTGTTGTTCGTCCAGATAACTTTCGACGTTCACCAACCGCAACACCAACCACTTTGTGTCTATGCTAATTTTATGCACACTTAAATTTCAATGTAAAATTTGCATACATCCACAAAACAATTCAACAAGTATTCATAGTGCACATCATAATTGCCAATGTAATGTGGGCATCCATACTTAGACAAGTCATTCTAAGCTATAATTTTCTCTAACACAAATCTAATTATATTGAGCTAGGACTCTTTATGGATCAAAGTGTTGTCCACATAAAACTTCAATATACAAAGAATGGATTATAGGTTTTTGATATATCTATCTTATATGTTATTGAATATAATATTGATTTATAGTGGTAATGAATTGGTTTGATCTCGAGCCTGGCCTAGTTTACTTGAACAAATTATAAATTCTCATAACTTAAAAATGAAAAGAAAAAAAATATTTACTTTAAATCTTTTATTCATGCTTCATCCAAATCAAAGTGTCTTTGTAAAGACTTGATGTTAATATATGAGGATCTTATCTTCAAATATTATTTTCTCATTCATATTAAGGAAAGGCAAGGTAAGAGATGTGGGGGCCTCTCAATCTTTATAGAAATTTGGGTTTTATTCCAAATCTATGAAGCCAATATATATATATAATAAAAAAGCGGAACCTTTTATATTAAACTGGCAAAAAATACAGACATCTAGCATGCATAGGCCAGCTGTCCTGCCAACACAGGAAACCAGGACAGCTGGCCTGTCCACTGTAACAACAAAAATTAGGCGTGGAGTTTTGCCACCCTGCCCGAAGGAAACCAGGGATTTTGTTATGAATGTTCAACAACACAGGAAAGACTATACTAGAGCTAGTTAAACTAAGAACGAGAGAGATGCAGCTCTGATACACAGTAAGTGGAAATAGCATAAAAACTATAAAAAACCAGAACCTATTCAGTCGAAATTGCTGCGATTGACGGGGAGAACGAAGGGCTGCGCGCAAGTGGGACATTGGCGTCGTGGAGTAGCTTTGGAGTAGGCCGCGTACAACATATCCAAGCGCTAGCTGACTCGCATGGCTCAGAAGACCTGATCATCCACAAGGCTGCGCACTTCGAATATCAACTTGAGGTGTTCGGGATGCAGAAACGGCGACGAAGGTGGCGAGCTCCTTTCTGGCTCCATTCCATCTTGGCTCGGCTCCAGTCCCCGCTGCTGCGTGCCAGTGCTGCGTTTCGGTTGCATCTCTTCCTCTCTCCTTGTGTTGCAATCCAACGGTGTCCCCTGCTCCTGCTCCCCAACAATGAAGTCCGGTGGCTCCTCCTTCACCAAGCAGGCCGCGTAGGTTTCACTCTGGGCGGTGGCTGACTTTGGAAAGTTGCCCAAATTGGGAGCAATTGGCGAGTGCCCAAAGCTCGTCGGAGGATCCCAGTTGTCCGGGACAACAAACATCCGACTCTCAGAGAAATCAGCAGGAAGCGTGATAGACAGGTCCTCCTCCACATAGGTTCGGGGCGGCGAGGGTGCTGCAGTGGTGCCACCTCTGCGAATTTTCTTAGCCATGAGTATAGCTCGGGCAAACTTCTGGTGTCGCTTTCTCCGTGAGTCCGTTGCATACCAGCCAGCGCCTCGTCGAGGCTGACCCCGAACCCGTGGCATGGTGAGTGCGAGGGTGAAACCTCCTGTACTGCGGTGCTGAGCCGGCTGCGGCAAATTCGAATGCGAGGTAGGAGGTCTACTATCCTCATGACTGAAATACACATAACCCAGCGCTGAAATACACATTAACGCTGAGAGCTTAATGCGCTGGCTGTCCGTCCCCTGCCCACGCGCGAGGAGCTCCATCGTCATCCAGTGGTCTACGGAGGCGAGGGCTCTATTAACTGCCCGCAGCCAGGAGTAGGGGCCTCCATTAATGGCCCTTCCGTTGGCCCCTCCACGTGCCCCAGCTGCGCCTCCACGTGCCCAGGCTTCCCACATGGCACCCCATCCGGGGGTAGGAGATCCTTGTCAGTGAGGAGTTGGCAATGTTGAGATATGTCGGAAGCTGCGGGGGATCGAGCATCCCAGATTATACGTTCCAGCTCCCTTTGGACTCCTTCGTTTTCCAGGTAATCAGCCACTCCATTGGCCTTCCTCTTGACATGGGAAGGAATGATGCTGAGGCTACGACTGCGTAGGTTGTTGAATTCCTCAAGCAGACCAGCCAGCCGCCAACTGGGTGAAATTTTTTGCAGATTGCCCCCATGCAAGATCTTGGTGATCAGCTGGATGATGATTTGGGAGTCCCCTTCCAGGATTATTTTGTGGCTGGGTAAGGAGATGGCTGCTTGAAGGCCCTGTAGCAGACCTGTTAGTTCCACAACATTGTTTGTAGTTTCCCTCAGGTATCCTGCTACCATAGCTAAAATTTTCCCCATGGAGTTTCTGATCA
>JASDQU010097129.1:8597-21605 GCA_032191745.1 Picea mariana | reverse complement strand
ACATCTCCATTTCCAACCCCTCATGTTTAATCCTTAATGTTGTTTAAGAAACAAAAGAAATTTCATGGAACTAAAAACATTAAATTGTTGCCAAAATTGTGCCCTCTAATCGACAAAGTGAAGATTGGAATTTATGTCAACATTATAACAACGAGTGTTTATATCATGGACCTATATATGGATTAACATGACCATGAGAGGATTAAAGTAGGGAAATATGAAGAAAGTCTTGAAACCTTGAATAACCCTCCACATATAAATTGACAATGGCAATGTGATTTTGTTTCTTTGTCACGTGAGACACAATGAAAAGACGGGTAATGCTCTGAAAAAATATCATAAAATGTTTGACATGGCCATTTCCAACCCCTCATGTTTAATCCTTAAAAACTATTATTGCATCTTCCCAAAAATTTATTTTTGCATTTTGCACCGAGTTTAAAGTTTGCACATTTCTTGGAAAAGATGCTTGCCACATGTCACATGTCACAAGACTTTCAAAGTTGCATATATCATGTCAAAATATTTTGGAAGTTGCATATTGCATATTCAAGTTCTATTTGTTTCCTAGACTCCATAGCCCAAGCACAAGGCACCAGGTATTGCTTGGATTCTCACGTTATATCTTAAAATACAAAGAAATTGTCATTCTTAAAAGACAAAGAGATACAAGTTTGGAACTCTTGAAACCCACAAACAAACAAGCATGTAAAATTTAAATCCAAATTTGAACAATTCAATCTCTTAAATTTCACGTTTACCAGTGCCTTCAAATCGCTAGGAAGATATCCATAGAGCCACAAATTGATGCATAAATTGTATGTCAAGGCCAATAGAACCAAGGAGTATTGAATCAATATATACCAAGTATTATAAGAGAAGCTGAAATTATCATTAAGTGTATAACAAAATTACATTCACAGATATATACGAGCCATAAAAATAGCCTTGTGTATATTATCAGATGAAAAAGTACCCATAATGTCAATGCATTATATGAATCATTACATGTTCAGCTATATAATGTACATCTAACTGTCTTATAAAATTATTACACATCATGAATTTATTTTAGTCTTCTTTTGTGCTTTCTAGGTCTTAAGTAATTCATCCATCTCCATGTCTTTGTTTATTGGGTGATCTTCAGCAGCTGATGTTGTTTCAGTCCTTTCACATCGAGTACATCTGGTCTTGTACCCATGGTGTGGATGCTGCTGTAAGGGGCCATCACCTACAAAAACCAAAAATATTAAATTTATATGGTCAATTTTTAAATATCATTGAAGTAGTTCATTAATATTAAAAAAAACTTTGCAATGTAATTATTTACTTGGTCCTCTAGTCGGCACCATTGGAATGGCTGCTGTCCTGTTCACCTGATCTTCAGGTCAAGGAGGATCAACTAAGACATTCTCTGCCATTGAAACATCAAAATTTATAAGTACAAAAATATTAAGTATATGATTAATATATAGCCATTTTACCATCGCGGGCTTCAGTCACATGAACATCTTGGGGCTGCACCTCACTGGGATGGGGTTGTTGGGGAGCACCATGATCTTCTGGCTACGTTTCACTATCAACACTCTATTGTCCAGTACTAATGTTTTCGTTGATAGTGTTGCTCCCCTGATTAAAACAAAATGAAAGGTTAATGTGGACTGATTTTTATTTACCTTATCCCGCAAATTGGATCTTGGGGTCTGCCCCATGATTTTCCTATGATCAACCAAGGCTTTATAACCATACTTGTAACCAAGTTGGAGGTCTTCCTCCATGGTTTCAGTTCCGAAGTCATCGCCCTGCATTGCATAAGGGTATGGTTTTTTAATGTTTTTGGCTGCAATTACCTGAAAGTTGTAAGGCGATACAAATAATATTCTTAAGATGTTTGGGTACTTACTATTCGTGACTATAACCTTGAGTAGTTTCCNTGAAGTGTTAGGCAACCTATCATCAAAATTTTCAAGTATGTTATATATAACCACACTTTTATTTAGATCTAAAGAAAAATAAAGCTGGTATTGAAATCAAAATATTGTAATTTGCCTTGGTGTACCAGTTATTTGTTCTCCTGATTTTTTCAAAATCTTGTCTTTTGCATCATCAATGATCGCCTTCCAATCCCTCTCTGGAATTGAGGGAGGACACTCATACCTAGTATTTCTTGCCAAGCTTCATCTATAACCATCCCGCGTATATTTTAAATATTTTCTTGCTGCAGAGGTGACCGCTTTTTTATTGAACGTGTCTACTCCAAAGAGGTTTTCAAGATAATCCATAAGTTGCTTTTTGAGGTTGAAATTCTGTCAATTCCACCTCATGCGTAAGGTTTCCCCAAAAATCAACAGGGCCTTTCTCTCTAGGTGCCTATAAAAATTGTCGTTTTCTACACACAAAAAGATATGATGATCATTGATTTAAAATTAATAATCTAGATGATTTGTGTATGAGAAGGACAACATTAAACGATTAAAATATGAATTAAAACTACCTGGGAGTCTTGATTGTTTTAATGGAAGTCCATTATCATCGACCAAAAATGTGCATGGAAGGGTCCCCATGCTTGTCACACGTCTAGCTCCAGGAAATGCAACCATGTCAACCACATCACCATGAGCCTCATCTCTGCCACCATCTCTAGACTCTGATCGAGGTGTGGATGTATGGCGGTGCGTGTCATGGCTCCTATCTAAATTAGGTGTGGAAGATGAAGAAGTAAATAGTACTCTAGCAGCTGTATGACCACCTGCATCAGGACTCTGTAGCATCTCTGTAGTACCACTACTACCAACACCAGGCTGAACAGGCTCCAAAAATCTCTTTATAAAAAAGAAAATGTTTTTTCGTGGGATAATGTAAAAGTTAAAGAACAAATTTTCATAATTGAACATATGAGTACATTAAAAAAAAACACTTTAAATTATGGTTATTACCTTATATGTGTTAAGTTGTGACATAAGGAGATTGATCTTTGCTAGGACATTGAGAGTTTGATCTGGACAATCTAAGAAGCTAGCAAGTTCATTTTTCGATTTAATGATATTTTTTTTATTAAGACCATCGGATAAGGGGATGAATAAAACCCCTCCTCATCGACGGAATCATGATCAACATGGTCTGCGGACTACATATAATTTCAACAAAAACAATGCTATTTCAATAAAATTATATAAGCAAATAATAAAAATAACGCAAAATGAAAGTGGAAATTGATAATCATTTACATGTTCTATGGCATGCCCTTTTCCACGATCATCCTGCCACATTATAATATAATTAGAACCCCCAAATATTTAAAAAATTGTTAACGATAACAAAATAACAATGTTAAAGATAATAAAAAAATATAATGCAATAAGTAGAGGTTTCTTAAAGAGGTGTTGCATAAGAACCTACACACTATTAGTCAATGTGTCTATTCACTTCAAATGGTAATCTACTAATAACTCTTCCCCGGGAGCTATCTTTTTTATTGCGCACAGGACTACCCGATTCTCTTCACGTCCCTCATATATGCAATTTGGTTGTTTGTTTGTTGTCCTGATTCATGTGTTGTTTATAAACCCTGAGATATTGCTAGAAGCTTTAGGCCTTCCATCAATATAGATAGTCGCTCCCTTATTTTTATCCTTGTTTATTAGTTGTATATAATTTGCGGCGAGTGCATATCTCCGCATACTTCGCATGTACTGGACCAACCACATCCAATCGTTATAATTGTAACACGATCCAACATAGTCCATCAATTCAGTTATTGTATTGTATTTTACAATTATTCCATCCATGGAAAATAGCCTCAATCCATGCAGGGAAGATGGTGCAATGTGATATGTCCTATTGTTGACAATGAAGTCAACATCTATAGGAGGTAGTTCCTTAGGTACCCATTGTTTCACCAGATGCTTATACTTGAGTGGCACCTCTATGTCTCCTATGCTCTCATCATCATAAGAGCATGATCCTCCTTCGACAAGAAAAAATTTCATGCGTCTACAAAATTTTATTCTGACTTTTTCACCTCTGGTCTTTGTTTGCTTATCATATCTACTAGATGCAGTCACATTTCCCTCTATTTGTCCTAAGATTTCCTCACTCGATGAAGAAATATATGATAGGTACATGTTTGGTTGTACCTTCATTTTCATGTGCACGTGTTGTTAGTGAGTAGTCCATCATCATCCTAGTTCCAATTTATGAACTTTTTTTTCTATATTCAAAGTTCTAAATAATTTTTTTATATCTTTAGTTTTGGATGCACAATTAGACTAGGGTGAAATTACCAATATTAGTGGTCAAACACCTAATTTAACGTGATATCCCTCTTGATTTTGGACATATTAAGGACATATTAATGTGATAACACTAAGGACATGATAAATCATATGGATCTAAGAAAAAAATAGTTGTAAGGTTGTTGTTTGTTGGATTTGTGCAAAATAGAATTATTATAAGAAATGTCCATTGAAGACGAGGGTCAATGCTGTGGAGTAAGAAATCCAACCATCAGTTGGTGTGTTGCAAATCTTGGGTGCTTTGGTTGGAAATATGTCTAAGGCAAGCCAAGAGTATAACTATACAAATATTAGTTTTGTTCAAGCCAGGAGTAGAACTATACAAATATTAGTTTTGTTCAATCCAAGTTGATGAATAAGTTAGTTATGGAAATGGTTAACAATAGTGCAACCCGCATTTTTATGTAGGAAGTAGTGGTTGTTAAAATCAATGTGCAGTTGAAATTGGTGTAGTATTTTTTCAACGCAGTAAGATATAGTAGTTAGTTGACAGAGAAATGTAGAATTTAGTTAGTTTTTATGCCCTGAGGAGGAATTGGCCAAGAGTCCCTGAAATGGTTTGCGATGTGACTTGAAATTGGGCATACAATGAATATCGAGACTCGGATTCAGGAATCATCGACTCCAATGGATTACTGGGATAATATTTCATCTAGAGAACCCCTCACTCACGGGTGCCATGCCTCAGAAGTTGTTTTAATCATTGATTTCAAGAACTAGTGTTTTGCTCAGTTTGAAGCAATGCAACATTTGGATTAAGGGGCCAATTTATGAAACCATGCCTTGGGAGTGGATGGATAATTTTTTCACCTAGTCTACCTAAACAAGCTTGCAACATCTCACAGAACTCAAAAATGTTACTCCGTTAGTCTTTTATGCCCTGAACGAGAATTGACCAAGAGTCCCCGAAATGGTTTGGGATGCGACTTGCAACTGGGCATAAAAAAAAAACCAAGACTCAGATTGAGAAACTGTCGTCTCTGTTGGATTCTTGGCATAGGATTTTAGCTAGAGCACCCCTCACTCCCAGTTCCAACCCCTCAGAATTTGTTTTTTTCATCGATTTCGATACCTAGTGCTTTGCGCAGTAAGAAGCAATGCAACATTTGGATTTAGGGGTCCAATTTATAAAACCATGCCTTGGGAGTGGATAGAAAATGTGGTCATCTAGTCCATGCCTAAACAAGTATGCAAAATCTCATGGATCTCAAAAATGTTTCTCCATTAGGCTTTTATGCCCCGAGGATGAATTGTCAAGAGTCCCTGAAATGGTTTTGGATGCGACTTGCAACTGGGCATCAAACGAAAACCGAGACTTGGATTGAGGAACTGTCGACTCCGATGGATTCCTGACATAGTATTTTAGCTAGATAACCCCTCACTCACAGTTCCAACCCCTTGGAAGTAGTTTTTTTCATCGATTTCGATAACTATTGCTTTGCTCAGTAAGAAGCAATGCAACATTTGGATTTAGGGGTCCAATTTATGACACTGTGCCTCGGGAGTGGATGGAAAATATAGCCACCTATTCCATGCCTAAATAATCTTGGAGCATCTTACGGAACTCAAAAATGTTGCTCCATTAGGTTTTTATGCCCTCAGGAGCAATTGGCCAAGAGTCCCTGAAATGGTTTGGGATGTGACTTGCAACTGGACATAAAACGAAAACCGAGACTCGGATTGAGGAACCGTCGACTCCAATGGATTCCTGGCATAGGATTTCAGCTAGAGCACCCCTCACTCCTAGGTTCCATGCCTCAGAAGTTGCTTTACTTATTGATTTCAAGAACTAGTGTTTTGCTCAGTTTGAAGCAAACCAACATTTGGATTAAGGGGTCCAATTTATGAAACCGTACCTCGGGAGCGGATGGAAAATATAGTCACCTAATCCATGCCTAAACAATCTTGAATCATCTCATGGAACTAAAAAATGTTTCTCCATTAGGTTTTATGCCTTGAGGAGCAATTGGCCAAGAGTCCTCGAAATGGTTTGGGATGCGACTTGAAAATGGGCATATAACGAATATCGAGACTTAGATTAAGGAACTGTCAACTCAGATGGATTACAGGGATAGGATTTCATCTATATCACCCCTCACTCATGAGTGCCATGCCTCAGAAGTTGCTTTAATCATTGATTTTGAGAACTAGTGTTTTGCTCAGTTTGAAGCAATGCAACATTTGGATTAAGGGGCCAATTTATGAAACCATACATCGGGAGAGAATGGATAATTTTGTCACCTAGTACATGCCTAAACAATCTTGCAACATCTCATGGAACTCAAAAATGTTGCTCCGTTAGTCGTTTAGTCCCTGAGCGAGAATTAGCCAAGAGTCCCCAAAATGGTTTGAGATGTGACTTGCAACTAGGCATAAAACGAAAACCGAGACTTGGATTGAGGAATCGTCGTCTCTGTTGGATTCATGGAATAATATTTTAGCTAGAGCACCCCTCACTCCCGGTTCCAAGCACTCGAAATTTTTTTTTTCATCGATTTCGATAACTAGTTCTTTGCTCAATAAGAAGCAATGCAACATTTGGATTTAGGGGTTCAATTTATGAAACCATGCCTCGGGAGCGGATGGAAAATGTGGTCACCTAGTCCAATCCTAAAAAAACATGCAAAATCTCATGGAGCTCAAAAATGCTGCTCTGTTAGGCTTTTATGCCCGGAGGAGGAATTGCTAAGAGTCCCCGAAATGGTCTGGGATGAGACTTGAAAATGGGCATAAAATGAAAACCGAAACTCGGATTGAAGAACCATCAACTCCGATGGATTCCTAGAATAGGATTTCAGCTATATCACCCCTCACTCATGGGTGCCATGCCTCGAAAGTTGCTTTACTCATTGGTTTCAAGAACTAGTGTTTTTCTCAGTTTGAAGCAATCCAACATTTGGATTAAGGGGTCCAATTTATGAAACTGTGCCTCGGGAGAAGATGGAAAATATAGTCACCTAGTCCACACCTAAAAAATCTTGCAGCATCTCACAGAACTCAAAAATGTTGCTCCGTTAGGTTTTTGTGCCCTGAGGTGCAATTGGCCAAGAGTCCCCGAAATGGTTTGGGTTGCAACTTGCAACTGGGCATATAATGAATATAGAGACTCGGATTAAGGAACCGTCGACTTTGATGGATTACTAGGATAGGATTTCATCTAGAGCACCCCTCACTCATGGGTGCCATGCCTTAGAAGTTGCTTTAATCATTGATTTCGAGAACTAGTGTTTTGCTCAGTTTGAAGCAATGCAACATTTGGATTAAGGGGCCAATTTATGAAACCATGCCTCAGAAGTGGATGGATAATTTGGTCACCTAGTCCATGCCTAAACAAGCTTGCAAAATCTCATGAAACTCAAAAATATTGATCCGTTAGTCTTTTATGCCCTGAGCGGGAATTGGCCAAGAGTCCCCGGAATGGTTTGTGATGCGACTCGCAACTGGGCATAAAACGAAAAATCGAGACTCGGATTGAGGAACCGTCATCTCTGTTGGATTCCTGGAATAGGATTTTAGCTAGAGCACCCCTCACTCCCGGTTCCAACCCCTCGGAAGTTGTTTTTTTCATTGATTTCGATAACTAGTGCTTTGCTCAGTAAGAAGCAATGCAACATTTGGATTTAGGGGTCCAATTTATGAAACCATGCCTTGGGAGCAGATGGATAATGTCGTGACCTAGTCCATGCCTAAAAAAGCATGCAAAATGTTATGGAGCTAGAAAATGTTGCTCCGTTAGGCTTTTATGCCCCAAGGATGAATTACCAAGAGTCCCCGAAATGATTTGGGATGCGACTTGCAACTGGGCATAAAACGAAAACTGAGACTTGGATTGAGGAACTGTCAACTCCAATGGATTTCTGGCATAGGATTTCATCTACAACACCCCTCACTCTCAGGTGCCATGCCTCAAAAGTTGCTTTACTCATTGATTTCGAGAACTAGTGTTTTGCTCAATTTGAAGCAAACCAACATTTGGATTAATGGGTCCAATTTATGAAACCATGCCTCGGGAGCAGATGGAAAATATATTCACCTAGTCCATGCCTAAAAAATATTGCAGCATCTCACGGAACTCAAAAATGTTGATCCGTTAGGTTTTTATGCCCTGAGGAGCAATTGACCAAGAGTCCCCGAAATGGTTTGGGATGCGACTTGCAATTGGGCATATAACAAATATCGAGACTTAGATTAAGGAACCATCGAATCCGATGGATTACTGGGATAGGATTTCATCTAGAGAACCCCTCACTCATGGGTTCCATGCCTCAGAAGTTGCTTTAGTCATTGATTTTGAGAACTAGTGTTTTTCTCAGTTTGAAGCAATACAACATTTGGATTAAGGGGCCAATTTACGAAACCATGCCTCGGGAGTGGATGGATAATTTGGTCACCTAGTCCATGCCTAAAGAAGCTTTCACCATCTCACAGAACTCAAAAATGTTGTTTTGTTAGTCTTTTATGCCCTGAGCGGGAATTGGCCAAGAGTCCCCAAAATGGTTTGGGATGCGACTTGCAACTGGGCATAAAACAAAAAAAAAGGCTCGGATTGAGGAACCGTCATCTCTGTTAGATTCTTGGCATAGGATTTTAGCTAGAGCACCCCTCACTCCCGGTTCCAACCCCTCGAAAGTTGTTTTTTTCATCGATTTCGATAACTAGTGCTTTTCTCAGTAAGAAGCAATGCAACATTTAGATTTAGGGGTCCAATTTATGAAACCATGCCTCATGAGCGGATGGACAATGTGGTCACCTAGTCCATGCCTAAACAAGCATGCAGAATATCATGGAGCTCAAAAATGCTGCTCCATTAGGCTTTTATGCTTCAAGGATGAATTGCCAAGAGTCCTCGAAATGATTTGGGATGCGACTTGCAACTGGGCATAAAAATAAAACCAAGACTCGGATTGAGTAACCGTCGAATCCTATGGATTCCTGGAATAGGATTTCAGCTAGAGCACCCCTCACTCTCGGGTGCCATGCCTCAAAAGTTGCTTTACTCATTGATTTCGAGAACTAGTTTTTTTCTCAGTTTGAAGCAAACCAACATTTGGATTAAGGGGTCCAATTTATGAAACCATGCCTCAGAAGTAGATGAAAAATATAGTCACCTAGTCCACACCTAAACAATCTTGTATCATCTCACAGAACTCAAAAATGTTTCTCCGTTAGGTTTTTATGCCCTCAGGAGCAATTGGCCAAGAGTCTCCGAAATGGTTTAGGATGCGACTTGCAACTGGGCATATAACGAATATCGAGACTCGGATTAAGGAACCATTGACTCCGATGGATTAATGGGATATGATTTCATCTAGAGAACCCCTCACTCACAGGTGCCATGCCTCAGAATTTGCTTTAATCATTGATTTTGAGAACTAGTGTTTTGCTCAGTTTGAAGCAATATAACATTTGGATTAAGGGGCCAATTTCTGAAACCATGCCTTGGGAGAAAATGGATAATTTTTTCACCTAGTCCATGCCTAAACAAGCTTGCAACATCTCACGGAACTCAAAAATGTTTCTCCGTTAGTCTTTTATGCCCTGAGCGGGAATTGGCTAAGAGTCCCTGAAATGGTTTGGGATGCGACTTGCAACTGGGCATAAAACTAAAACTGAGACTCAGATTGAGGAACCTTCATCTTTGTTGGATTCCTGGTATAGGATTTTAGCTATAGCACCCCTCACTCTTGGTTCCAACCCCTCGGAAGTTGTTTTTTTCATCGATTTCAATAACTAGTGCTTTGCTCAGTAAGAAGCAATGCACCATTTGGATTTAGGGGTCCAATTTATGAAACCATGCCTCAAGAGTGGATGGACAAAGTGGTCACCTAGTCCATGCCTAAACAAGCATGCAAAATATTATGGAGCTCAAAAATGCTGCTCCGTTAGGCTTTGATGCCCCGAGGATGAATTGCCAAGAGTCCCTCAAATGGTTTGGGATGCAACTTGCAACTGGGCATAAAACGAAAATCGAGACTCAGATTGAGGAACCGTCGACTCCGATGGATTCCTGGCATAGGATTTTAGCTAGAGCACCCCTCACTCTCGGTTCCAACCCCTCAGAAGTAGTTTTTTTCATCGATTTCGATAACTAGTGCTTTGCTCAGTAAGAAGCAATGCAACATTTGGATTAAGGGGTCCAATTTACGAAACCATGCCTCGAGAGCGGATGGACAATGTGGTCACCTAGTCCATGCCTAAAAAATCATGAATAATCTCATGGAACTTAAAAATGTTTCTTTGTTAAGATTTTATGCCCCGAGGATGAATTGCCAAGGGTCTCCAAAATGGTTTGAGATGCGACTTGCAACTGGGCATAAAATGAAAACCAAGACTCGGATTGAGGAACCATCATCTTTGTTGGATTCCTGACATAGGATTTTAGCTAGAGCACCCCTCACTCCCGGTCACCCCTCACTCCCGGTTCGCACCCCTCACTCTCGGTTCATGATTGGATTCTAGTTTCCCTAAACGTTAGTTTTGAGGTTGCATGTATTATTGTCCAAGAGATTGGGAGAATGTTGGGAGAAAGAAGAGGAATCTCACATATTTTCGAGAAAAGGGACACAACACTCCCTATTGTAGGGGAAGGCTAGTATAAGAAGTAGCATTTACCAGATAGAGGGGGGATAAAAATAGTCTTTGACCACTAATTCTAGAATGGGATCATCCTTTTTAAGAAGGACAAGGACTAAAATATATTCAAGGTAATTTTATATATTTCCATCAAGGACATGGACAATTCTGATGTGGACAATTTTGCATGGAGGCATTTCTCCCAAACCTCTTCATGAAAGATTGTGAATCTATGGTGCATGTACAAATATGTGAGATGTGGGTTTATGATAATATTTTGAATTTTCCAATAACATTCTCCATTGACCTTGTGTAAACCATTCCATTTGGTGTTTGTTGCAGTAAGTGTAAAGAACAATGTTGGAGAATTATAAGACGTAAGTTAGGTATGAGTTATTTGTTACCTCTTTATTACCTTTTATTTTAATTGTATCCATATTTTGCATTGATCAAATGAGGAATTAACTTGGAACTGATGCCATTAGACACAAAATCAATCCTAAGGCCAACTAAGGAGAAAAAACAACACACATTAATTAATCTAGGAGTCAAGCATGCAAACAAACCTTCTCACAAAGAAGCGCAAGTTGGTGATGGAATCCAAAATCGTAGAATCGATGCATGAAGGGGTTGAGTTTTGACGGGTGGGAAAGTTACGTTGACAACCTGCTTAACGAATTAACGACCTGGTGCAATTTACCTCACCGAGCAGTGGGCAACCCTCCAAGGAGTCCGAGTGAGTCTAGCCAACGTCCATCCCAGGTACAACACCACCTTCCCTGTGCTGTCACCTTATGTAGGAAGTTGAAAATATTATGGCCTCTATGGTACCACCTACTATACCAAGGCAGAGGGGGGACATTCGACAGTCGACACCAATACCAACAAAGTAGGGTTGATTACTCTGAGGGCCCCAATACGACCTCGTTATTGACCCTTGTGTTAGAAGGGCTTCCCAAAGTCAGTGATATAGAAACTGGATTTCACTCCCTAACTCAAGGCTTTATGTTTGTTTAGAAGCTTTGGAAATTTATTCTCACAATCCTATTCCAAATCTCTACACCTAAGCTAAGATGGTTTTGAAGAGCCCTAGAAAAGTTGCTAGATAAATTTTAATTAGTGCTTGATTTTAGGTGGTTGTTACTCAAAGGAGTGGTCGTGAAACTGATGGCGTTTTGACTCGACTCTTTAAACCATGCAAGAGGAAAATGAAATGCAAGAATTTCAACTTCGCTGAAAATTAGCTATGGGAAGGAGCAAGAGGTTTTAAGCAACAAAATAATTTCTTGATAGATTACTATGTGTGCAGTACTACAAAATGACCCAAATTTTAAAAATACCATGCAAATGTCATAGTTCACTTAGTACACCTATAAAATATTGAATCAAATGTCATCATTTCTAACATAGTAAACTTTTATGATTATAGAGACCACCATACACATCTTCAATACTCATAAGGATCACGGGGGCTTCACCTTGTTGACCAAGAACTTATCACGTAATTCATTCATAAAGGGGGGTTTTTAATTATGAACCCACATGTTGTGAATATATATTGTGCGTAAAACACTGAAAATAACAATGTAATAAAGAAAAAATGATTCAAATTCTTGTTTCATAAGAGGAATGTCACATAAGGATTTCAAAGTAAGATACAACATTCATTTACATGATCTAGGTTCCTATTCATGCCCCCCTTTCCTCTATAATCTTGAGAAGGTTTTGCAATTCATTGCAATGAAAAACATTGTTGTTAGTATCTAAGTACTCAATAAGATTCATTGGACCAAAAGAAAACATGATTCAAAAATCCATCCTCTCCTCTTTTTAAGAAAACATGATTCAAATACATCCTCTCCTCTTTTTAGTCCTTGCAAAGCAAGCACTATAATAATCACCTCATGCGAATAATTCATATGTATAGAACATGTAAGAAAAAAATATTTAAGTTATGGTAAAGTCATAGAATTTTGTATTTTCCGCCATATTAATTTTTTCTTGAGTTGTACAAATTATGTAGTTTTTAGTGTTCTCTAAATAAGATGGTCTCTATCCCTATGGCCATTGATGGTCTCTCTTGAGATGGTCCCCACAATCTAAGGAATACCAAGAAAACAATGTGTTTCATTTGTCAAGA
>JASDQU010097128.1:2303-17822 GCA_032191745.1 Picea mariana | reverse complement strand
CGTCTTTTTATGAATCTCATTGTTTCTACATTCTATGTTGATGAATGTATGAATTTATTTAATTTGATTAATTACTTTTTAAATTGTTAAGGAAGTAAATGTAAGTAAGAATAGTTCATTTTTTCTAAAGTGATTATAAATACTTGCATTACAAATTAATGAATCTCTTATGGTGGAAAATATTTCTAAGTGTGAAATCCATACGCAATTAATGGATCTGAAGGACCTAAATTTAACAAAATACTGAAGTCTCATCTTAGTAAAGACTCCAGGAACCAATAATAAGTATCATGTAGGATAGCATAATCACAATAGAAATAAGAGAGTTCAAACCTCATATTACTCTATCCAAAATGAAGCATGGTTCATTATAATGGCAATCACAACATGTGACGAGGGGTTCTTAATACAAAATCAACATATAAATATGAGTGCACAATAAATACTCACATCAAATGAAAATATACCTCAAATTCTCCATTAAGCTTGCTAGAATGTTCTAGAATGTATATCAAGAGGAGAGCTCCTAAATACTCAAATTCTCCTCCCTTTACAATGGAGACAAAGAACTCTTCTTTATAGAGTGATTCTCTTTTCTTATACAATAAAATATTATTATTTTCTAACTAACTCCATGACAAGTCAAATAAATATTATAATAACGAATTAGTTAGATCTTTCCTCAGTCCATGGTTGACCATGTTATAACATATGGACATTAGTATCTCCAAATAAATTTACCCTCATCCAAAAATGGTATTAGTATCCACCAAATAATGCTCATGAAGGGAAATCACCACCAAAAATAGGCATCAAGCCAATTCAAATGCCAAGTGTCCACATGGAATGTTCCCTCCAAGAATGTGCATGCATGCAACAACTCCACATGTGTGAATTCCAAGATAGCCAACTCCATGGATGAATGTGCAAGATCCCAAGTGGATGTGGCATCCAAAAATAAGTATGTGAACAATTCCTAGCATTTACTTGCCTTGCCTTTTCTTGCCTTGCTTTCCTAGCCTTGTGTTTCCTTTCCTTTGCTTGTCTTTCTTTCCTAGCCTTGCCTTTCCTTGTGTTACCTTTAATTTCCTTGACTTTCCTTGTATTATATTTCCTTTCCTTTCCTTACCATGACATGTCTTTCCTTGACTTCCCATGCCATTCCATACCTTTCCTTCCCTTGCCTCAACATTCCATGCCATGCTTTTCATTTCCATGCCTTTTCTTGCCTTGCCTTGCGTTGCCATACCTAGACGTAGACCTAGACGTAGACCTTTCCTTGCCATGCATTTCCATGCTTTTCCTTGCCTTTCCTTGCATTACCCTACCTTTCCTTGACTTGCCACACCTTTCCTTTCCTTGCCATGTCTATCCTTTCCTTTCCATGTCATGCCTTTCCTTCTCATGCCATGAAACGGCATGCCTTGCCTTTCCAACATGCCTTTCCTTGCCTTAAATCGCCATGTCATGCCTTTCCTTTCCATGCCATGTCTTTCCATGCCTTTCCTTTCCATGTGATTCCTTGCCATGCCTTTTCTTTCCTTTCCATGCCATGAAATTTTGTACCTTGCTATGTCATGCCATTCATTTCCTTTCCAAGTCACACCTTTCCTTTCCTTTCCATGTCATTCCATGCCATGAAATGTTTTTCCTTTCCATGCCATGCCTTGTCTTTCCATGCCATTCCATGCCATACCTTTCCATACTATGCCTTTCCATGCCATGCCTTGCCTTGTCATGCCATGACATGCCTTGCCTTGCATTTCCATGCCATGCCTTCCCTTKCCTTCACTTTCCATGACATGCCATGCCTTGCCTTGCCTTTGAATTCCTTTCCTTTCCATGTGTTGGCCCTTGACAAAGTTTTGAGGATCCTTGTTCATGTTTGACCTATTTTTGGGACTTCGACAGACTGTCGAAGATAGAGCACAAGTCGAAGYAGAGATCGCGGGATCTTGGCCCCTTTTTATGGATTTTTGGGTTTTGATATTATGTAACAGGAATGGGGATGTCAACACATGGGTTTACCCATGTTTAGGCCCATTTTGTAATGTATAAATAGATAGCTAGGCGATGTAAGAAGAGGCCAAGTATGCCAAGTGATAGAGCTCGATCTATGTGATTGAAGGAGGGACAAGTATGTGATGCTAAGTGATAAATGTTAACTGCTATGTGCAAGTGGTAATTATATATGCTTTGTGCATACTGTTTGAGACTTGTAGAGCTAAGTGCAAGTGATTGTAAGAGATTATGGAAGGCTTTGTGTTGTAATTCTGGGAAGGAGGATTTAGTGAGGTGCGCAGATCTCTTGTCCTCTGCAGAGTAAGATATCATGGCACTATGCATGTAGAGGATTGACAGAAATAAATAAAGAAGAAGAGTTGGTGGATGTAGCCCTCGGGTGGGGGTGAACCATGTATATCCTACATTGTGGTTGCTATGTGCTTTATGGTTGTTCTCTTGTTTATGTGATTGAATGCTTAGTGCTCCAATGTATGCTTAGAAGGATTTAATATGGTAGCTTAGTCCCTAATAATGTGAATAAATGCTAAGGTCTGATCTATGTTGGTATGCTTAGTACTTGAATCTATTGAATCTATATAAATATTGCGTTGATCTATTTTTAGGTTTTAGCTGTACTATAAACTAAGGTTGAATATTAACGAACTATAACTGCTAAGTGCTTTGTTAGAGTGTTGTAATCACATATCTGTGTCCTAGCTAAGGTTGTAGACACTGGAGTCCTGGAACCACCCCTGCCTCTACCTCAGGTGAGATTTCATCTACTTTGCAGGTGTTGTCGAAAGGGCTAGTAGTTAGGGTTTTGTTGGTGCGTTTTTGTAGCATTGAACCCTGGGTCTACCCTTGTGCCAACAAATGGTTTTGTTGTCAGGACTTGAAACTGTGATTGCTGGGAACTGAAGGAAAGAAAGAAAGCTCTGTGCATAGATCTGTTTCCTTAGTGCGCAGCATTCTACTTGACCTGTAAAGCTCTTTGCCAAGAAGAGAAGTTAGATCCGAAGAAAAGAGGTAAGATATCGAAGCTTTATGCTCTGATAAAGGTAAGAATAGTGAAAAGTTTTAGATCTAGAAGCTTTGTGCTTTGTTGAAAGTAAGATTAGTGGAATTTTTTTTTTCAAGAGTATGGATCTAGGTATGTTTGATAAATGTCATCCTAGTCTGAAAACTAGGGTACAGTTATATGAAAGAAGGTTTGATATGAGTAGATCTGATAGAAATAATGAAAGATATATTATTCCTATGCAAAAAAAGAATGTTTGGACTAACAAATGGATGCAAGATCCCATAAATAATTTTTTGCAGGTTAGCTACTATGATCCTAGTGCGCATTACAGGAAAAGATGGGGATCATTTAAGAAAAAAAGAGAACTAACCCTTTGTTACAGTTGCAGAAGACCGGGACATCTTGCTAAGTAATGCTCTAGAAAAAGACTTAGTTTTCTATGTTGTAAAGCTATGGACCATGAAGTTTTAGATTGCCCTAGAATGATTGCTAAGCTTGATAGAATGAATATGAGACAAGAAAACTTTGAGGAAGGTCACGAAACTAAGACCATGGAAGAACCCTAGATAGAATTAGAGACTGTACTACTGTAAATGAAATAAACCCTAAATGATCACAGAGATATCAACTTATCAAAGATATTCAATGAAAAAGAACGCATAGAAGAAAGAATAGGATAATTCGACATAGAATGTGTTCTAGATGAGGAAACACAGGTAAACATCATGATAGAAAGAACTTGGGAAGCCTTAGGAAATCCTGATACGACTCCTTCATTGGGAGGAATAGGATTATTCAAGGGAAAGATGATAACCCTATGTGGAAGACTCACCCAGGTATCTATGAGTACTCATGGAGCTTCGACAGAGGGATATTTTTAGGTTGTTATATTCATTGATAACAACGCTCCATTTACTACATTATTAGGAAAAACCTGGATCAAGAAAGATCGGACCAGAAGAAAAGAAGAGGAGGCCCTAGAATAGAAAAAAGTAGGAATTAAAATATTTCATGACTAGGAGGATAGCACACTTGATTGAAAAATAGGAGGACAGATCGAAGCTACTTAGAACCAAAAAATTGGATTACGAAGTTGAAAGAACACAAGAAGATTCACAGATGAGTAGATCACCTACCACATATAGAGAAGCAATATTACTCTCTAATCCTATGAAAAAATCCCAATAGTGAGAAGCTACTGTGCCAAAAGAAGACAAGAATCAGAATGGAAAGAGGAATACTGAGACGAACATCACCGGGAAGACGGCTAGAAAACTCAGTAAGAAGAGAGCAAAGGTTGAAAAGTTACAAAAGGGACTAGAGGGAACTTCATGGAAGGAAGATTTTCAAAATTGGAACTTTTTCGAGATATCAGAACATCGCCCCATGGAATTTCACCATGATGAAGCGATACGACCATTGGAAGCATAATAACCATTGGATTTGTGTTCCAGAACGGTTAGAAAAATAATTATGACCAAAAACATCGCCATCGGACCATTGGGACCGCGCCACAACAGATAGAACTGCATTTATGGAAATCTTCTTATCTGTTGGCAAGATCTGTTACATCGTTTATACTTAGTTCATCGACTGTTGCACCGATAACAATTTTGTGAATTGTATCAGAGCTAACAAGAGAACCCATTTCTACCACACTATTCTTAGTAAGATTGACACTAATTATATTTCTTTGAGCACTCATCCATCCACCTGAGTTTTTGATCGAGAGCATGCATGTTAGACGAGCTCAACGTTGTGGAGAAAGTCGTCAAAGAAGTTCTAATGGACCTTATGACAGAGAAAGTGATGTCCAAAGGAGTTCAAGCTTCATCGACATGAGGAGTACAAGCCGCTCCATCGACTGCTCATGGATTTGGACCATCCCGACTGGCAATAGAGAAGAGAACCAAGCACAAAGATGATCTAGCAAACACAAAGTTAATCCCAACCATCTTACCCAACTGCATCCCACCTTTGGTCGACGCGGTGAGTCATGATAGTGTCCCAAGGGAATTTGATTACACCATGGTTACTGCGTGCCTCCTGAAGGGGATACGTACAGTCAGAATGCAACAAGATAAGATCGTTACATTGAATTTCAACAAATTCAACCTAGGTGACTACAAGAATTACAACATGATTTCTCCTTACAAGTATCTGACCAAGACGAAGGGGAAAAACTCAGAAATAATCCCCCAACCATGGACTATGAACCTCGCACAGTCCACCCTCTTGAATGTGATGAAGATCCCACACTTTGGAAGGCACTAGGAGGTTAACGCATGTGTTAATATCCTTCTATCGTGCTACCATGGTAGTTATCTATGGCTATATAGATGCTTTAAAGTCAATTTAATGTTGATCCATAGGATCACTCGATTGAGCATGCAAGGAATTGACCCACAAGACTTCTACCCAGGGAAGGATTTCAACCGCACCTTGGCACAAATAATTAAGTACACTTACAGTGATATAGAAAAGGGAACATGAGGCTACAAGGTATATTCCATCCAGAATGGCACAGTGCACCTGGTCTGCTAGCTGATCCCAAGAAATATAGTGAGGAAGAACTAACCTACTCAAGTCACAAGATTCGTTGTTGACCTAGATGGGAAATGTGTAGAAGGACTCCAGATGAACTGGGCGAAGTACTTGTTCAACCAAATGGAATTAGACTGTTGCGAAGCTCAGGATTAGGGATATGAGTTCCACTTTAGCTGGCTCTTGATCCTCATCGCATTTACCACTTGGGAATTGCTGAAAGGTGAAACCTTCCCAGACATTGAGCCATTTGAGCCACTCACTGCGAAGTTGACCATGCTTTGGTACTCGAGCAATATGGGAAAGTAGTGGCAGTAAAACATGGTCTTTCATACCTATTATCTCCAAATAAAGAGGGTTATCGAAGTTTTCCCTCTCATGATGCTGAACACCTTGCCTTGGTTTCAACCCCTCATGAAGTTCTTCATAGATTGGCACTTCATTTATATCACCACACGTGCAGATGAGCACATAGAAGATCTTCAATCATACTACAAGCTCACAGAGGAGGACCTTGAAGAGATCACAAAGGACTGGTCGGCATAACTCCTTATCCCTGCAGACCCCACATAAATGTCAGACCCTAAACTAATTGATAGCCCTAAGACCACTCATGAAGCAAAGGATCTTCCTCAACCCAGTAGAAAGAAGAAGACCGAAGAGGTCCAAAACTTGAGAAACACATCAAAAGGAAATTCTTCAGTATCACTTGTACAAGGGGGTGATGACAAAGTAGAAGAGAGAAATGGAAAAGAGGACCAGAAGAAGCAAGGTGAAGTAACACCACCTAGGGACCCTACTGATGAGGCTGATCCCTTCAAGCAAAGGAAGGTTTCTCCCATGAAGCCCACTTCCCGAAAGAAATCTAGATCCACCTTGACTAAGATGAAGATTGTGCTCATTGTGGATGACTTCGACTTTATAATCGCAGCTGTAGCAGATGCCTCACAGGACATCTTGCAGAAACATGAATCCAAGTAGGAGGAGATGTATGATAGAATCGAGGTTGAAATCAGAGGGGTACAACAAGCCCTTCAATCCATCTGCGCAATATCCACTACACCCCCACCATCAAAAGCACCTGAGTTGGGAGATGAGCATGCCCAACTCTGCAGAATAGCTGATGCGACCAAAGCTCTCCTTCGTCGCACACAAGAAGAAACCAAATAGGCCACAGAGGCCCTAAAGGAAGTACAAAAATTAGTCATAAAGAAACATTGAGTTGTGAAGCAAGAGAAGGATGCCCTCCAAGCTAAGTTTGAAGAAGAAAAAGCACAGAAAGAGAATTTTCTCGCAGAAAAGGTTGGAATAAAAGAAGTAGTCATCATAACACTTTGCTCTATGATAGGCTTAGAGAAAAATGACAAAGACCTAGTGGAACACCAAGTAGAGAAGCTTGCAGAAGCTATCCAACAACTTCAACAGAGAATCACATACCTCGATCTACGAACAGTGCCAAGTACCCCGCAGGACACGTGATATCAAAGAGAATCCATTGCCCGGAGTGCAGTCAAGAGGATCAAGGAATTCTCTCTGGAATGCCAACAACTAAGTGCTCGTAGTGCACATAATTATGAGTGACTCACTGAAGATACTGAGATGAAGGTACTGGATTCATAGCTTCAGGAGTAAAAGCAACAAGCAACAAGAGTATAGGCATAATTGAAGCTCCCGTCAGGAGTTGAAAGGATGAAGCAATCCCAATAATAGCGCACTGCTCAACAAAAGTTCCACACCATTTAGATAAAATTCATGGAAGTGACTCAAAGGCTCCACCCAGACCAGGATGAAGCTTGCAAACTATTTGAGGAGATTGAAGGTTGAGGCACAGATTTGGAACAAGTAGTCGCTATAGTCGAACATCTTTTAGAGGGACCTGTCAATGAATAAGTCATCCAAGAGTTCGTCAAGTAGGAGGCCCTGGTATAGAAACGGATCGCGTGACTTGGGACAAGCCACAGGTGAGATTGGGGGCCTATTGGCCCTTCACCAAGTTTTGAGGATCCTTGGTCATGTTTGACCTACTTTTGGGACTTCGACAGGATGTCGAAGACTGAGTGCAAGTTGAAGAAGAGATCATGGTATCTCAACCCCTTTTTAGGTTGTTTTTGGTTTTGATCTTATGTAATGGGAATGGGGATGTCGACCCATGGGTTTACCCATGTTTAGGCCCATTTTGTAATGTATAAATAGATAGCTAGGTGATGTAAGAAGAGGCCAATTATGATAAATGCTAGAGCTCGATCTATGTGACTGAAGGAGGGACAAGTATGTGATGCTAAGTGCTAAATGTTAACTTCTATGTGCAAGTGGTAGTTGTATATTCTTTGTGCATACTATGCAAGACTTGCAGAGCTAAGTGCAAGTGATTGTAAGAGATTGTGGAAGGCTTTGTGATGTAATTCATGGAAGGAGGATCTAGCGAGGTGCACAGATCTCCTATCCTATGCAGAGTAAGATATCATGGCTCTTTGCATGTAGAAGATTGATAGAAAGAAATAAAAAATAAGAGTTGGTTGACATAGCCCCAGGGTGGGGGTGAACCACATATATCCCACGTTGTGGTTGCTATGTGCTTGATGGTTGTTCTCTTGTCTATGTGATTAAATTCTTAGTTCTTTGATGTATGCTTAGAAGGATTTAATATGGTATCTTAGTGTTGAATAATGTGAATAAATGCTAAGGTCTGATCTATGTTTCTATGCTTAGTACTTGAATCTATTAGATCTGTATAAATACTTCACTGATATGTTGTTAGGGTTTAGCTGCGCTGTAAACTAAGGTTGAATATTAACGAACTGTAATTGCTAAGTGCTTTGTTAGTGTGTTGTAATCACAAATCTATCTCCCAGCTAAGGTTGCAGACACTGGAGTCCTGCAACCACCCCTGCCTCTACCTCAGGTGAGACTTCATCTGCTTCACAGGTGTTTCCAAAAGGGCTGGTAGTTAGGGTTGTTTTGGTGCATTTTTGTAGCATTGAACCTTGTGTCTGCCCCTGTGCCAACAACATGCCATGTATTTTCATGCATTTCATTTCCTTTCCTTTCCATTCCATGCCTTTCCTTTCCATGCCATTCCATGCCATGCCTTTCCTTTCCATACCATGCCATGCCATTCCATACCTTACCTTTCCTTGCCTTGATATGTCATGTCATGCCATGCCTTTCCTTTTGTTAGAAAAACAAGATCATGAAGCAATAAAATAAAATAAAATGTGAAAATAAAACATAAAAGATACACAATACAATGGATACACAAATATACGTGGTTCACCTAGTGTGGGCTATGTCCACCAAAGAAATTTCCAGGTCCTTCCCTTTTATTATGAAACAAATGAAGGGATACAACCTACAACACACCCACTGTAACTTCCTCTTCTTTCTCTCACATACTCCTCTCTTAGAATACAATATTCGTAATGATGCATATCCATAATAAATTTCTCTCATAAAAGAGGGTTTCCTTCCAAGGATAAAAAAACTAACATAACTTTTACCAATAATATCTACAACCTTATAATGAATGGTCCAGATTTACTATGAAATTACAATATACATTTACAAGATAATGTTTCCTTCGGGGGCTTCACTCCCAAACCCCCATCGGGGATCATTGTCCTATGAACCCCTGCTGAGTGCCTACTTTCCCCTAGACCCTGCAAGGGGGAAAAGACCCCTCTGAACCCCCCCCATGTGGAGGGGTGTATAGTATTTCAGGGTGTACAATATTCATGGGGTATAAACATAATTGAAAATAAAGACCTGTGAAAAAGAAAGATAATCGGCTCCACAACCAACAATCTTCCACTTGGAGATTGATCACAATAACTCCACCATTGTTGTAACTATTGGACTATACTCCACCTTGGACCTAACAAATTTCTCAAATTCACCTTCATTCTTGAAGACCAATTGAAACTGAGGAGGAACTCAGTTTCTCCCTGGTTACTCCCTTTGTTAACATGTCTGCAGGATTCTGGCTAGTGTGTATCTTTTCCAACTTCAAATGTCCATCTTCCAATATAGATCAGATGAAATGGTACCTGATTTCTATATTCTTAGTCTTCGAATGAAAGGCTGAGTTATTTGCAAGATAAATGGCGCTCTTGTTGTCATAGTACAACATGTTATTATCTTTCTTTTTTCCCAATTCCTCCATAAACCTATGTAACCAAATCATCTCTTTACTAGTCTCTGTAGAAAAAACATGTTGGAGTTAATTCACACACACCTAGGATTTATTTTTCATAATTGTTTTCCCTTTTTATTAGTCATTATTTAGTCTCCTATATTTTAAGAAGAATATTCCTCTAGGGAGAATGTTCTCTTCAGTTTTCACTTCAGTTTGATGAGTTGTGTGGAGTCTAGATTCTACATTAGGATTATCACCATGCAACATTGGGATCATCACCAGCTGATGTGCATTATCCTTGGGATCATCACTATACTAGCACATTAATCATGAGTCCTTGATCTCCTCCTCACTTAACTCTGCTTCAGTTAGTTAACTAAAGACTAATAGACTAGTTAACTTAGACTAGGTGGTAGTTCACTCTTGTAAGTGTTGGTTGTGGAGCCTGATTATCTTTCTGATTTAGAGGTCTTTTACTTTCAGCCATGTTTATACCCCATGAAGTATTTACACCCCAGAAGTATGTACACTCTTCCACGTNCCCTCTGCGGGGTCTGGGGGCAAGCGGGCCTCCAACGGGGGTTCGGGGGCGAAGCCCCCGAAGAAAAAATTGCCTTGTAAAAGTATATTGTAATTTCATTATAAATCTGGACCGTTCATTATAAGGTCACAGATCTAATGATAGAGATTATGTTAGGGTTTTTTTCCCTAGAAGGCAACCCTATTTTATGAGGGAAATGTATTGTGACTATGTATGTTGGCGAGTATTATATTCCGAGAGAGGAGACTGTGAGAGAAAGAAGAGGAAGTTACATCAGGTTTTGTTGTAGGTTGTATCCCTTCATTTTGCTGGATAACAATACAGAAAGGACCTAGAAATTTATCTAGTGGACGTAGCCCACACTGGGTGAACCACATAAATCTATGTCTCTCTTGTATTGTGTATCTTCTCTGTTTTGTTTCTGCATTTGTTTTATTTTATTGCTCCACAGTCCTATTTTTCTAACAGTAACTGCCTGAGAGACTAGAGTAGGTGGCAATTTACTCTTGTAATTGTTGATGTGTGTCCATATCACTCTATACCACCACTATGTCCCATTAGTTACTCATGTATTCTATATATATTGTAAATTATTCACTCTTTGAGTGTGGAATAAGGTTAATGAGAATTATTCCATTCTTTTATGTCTTTCTTATTCTTTCTAAATTTCTCTCTGCAAATGGGTGTGGTATTTTATAGCTAGATCTATTTTGTGTAGGTTCAACACATTTACAAGGTATCAGTTCCGAAGGACTGCTAGGAAAAATCTACACCAAATTATTTTTGCAGCTACTAAAGATTGAAGAACGCAAAAAAGATGGAATATTTATCGATAATACTTCTCACGCCTCATAACTATTTGGAGTGGAAGCCAAAAATTCTGCTTCATCTCAGATGCAGATGCTTGTACCAAATAACTATGGCAATGGAAGTAGATCCTCATTCCCCCGATGAGAAAAATGACTTTCTCAATAGACAAGATATGGCCATAGGATTTATCTACTTATCTATTTCTCCATAAATTCTCCACCAAGTATATGAAGTCTCACAAGACTTCACTCCAAATGAATTATGGACCATATTGGAGTTTATATTTGGGAATAAATAAGATTGTGAAGATTTCATGTAGGAGGTTGAATACATAGAGCCAGAAGAGAAGCCATCATAAGATCAAACATTTTATTCTGAAGAGTCTTCTACACAAGTATTTGCACAAATTTGTACTCCATTAATTGAAGATGATGTCTACTCCATTTAATATTTATTTTTTTTTTCTGAATTTCATGTGGAAGATATATGGCATACATCTCAGGGGTCACATGCAGACACTTTTCCATGCACAATGCATGAATCTCAGGAGACAAAAAGGGAGTCGCGCACATAAGACTCAATTATGATATTTTTTGAGARAAATTAGAATTTTTCTTTGGATATTTGAATTCCTCTTGAGAAAATATCCAATTTCAAAAAACAAATCTTCTGAAATGGAATCCAGAAATTGAATTTATGATCATTTTAAAATCAACAAAATTCAACATTTTTCCGGAAATGACCGCACGGTTTTGAAAGTTTCATCCAAAATTTATTTTGATATTCTTCATTACAAGAAGAGAAAGTGGATATGTGTGGACATCTCAATGGTGCATCTACTTTATCAAATCCATGTAAATATCTACATATTCAACAAAATGTTCAACGAGCACAAACTTGCACAGTTGCGAGGTCTTCTTGGAGTGAAGGACAAGGTTGGTTAGCAATCACTTTTTGTTCCTTCTCATTTTTTTTATGCATTGTAATTTGAGGAGGGGTTTTTACCATGAGGTTTTCCCTCTTTCCTTGTTTATTTTAGTGTATCTTTTGTATTTGGGTACCTAACATGGCCTCGTTTCTGGGACCCATTCTTTATTTTCACCATAGTGATGTTTAGAGGGGGTGTTGGAGTTACTTCACACACACCTAGGATTTATTTTTCCTAAGTTTTTTCCTTGTTTATTATTCACTATTCATTCTCCTATATTTTAGGAAGAATATTCCTTTAGGGAGAATATTCTCTTCAGTTTTCACTTCAGTTTGATCAGTTGAGTGGAGTCTAGATGCTACATTGGGATTATCCCCATGAAGCATTGGGATCATCACCAGCTAATGTGCATTGTCCTTGGGATCATCACCATACTGGAGAATTACTCATGATTCCCTAATCTCCTCCTCACTTCACTTTGTTTCAATTATTTAACTGAAGACTGATAAACTAGCTAACTCAAACTAGGTGGCAATTCACTCCCATAACTACCTAAGAGACTAGACTAGGTGGAAGTTTACTCTCGTAATTACTGATGTGTGTCCATATCACTCTAGACCACCACTATGGCTCATTGTTTACTCATGTATCCTATATCTATTGTAAATTATTCACTCTTTGAGTGTGGAATACGGTTAATGAGAATTCTTACATTATTTTCTCTCTTTCTTCTTCTTTCTAAATTTTTCTCTACAAATGTGTGTGGTATTTTATAGATAGATTTATTTTTTATAGGTTCAACACATTTAAATGGTATCAGAGATGAAGAAATTCTAAGAAAAAGTTACACCAGATTTATTTTGCAGGTACTGAAGATTTAAGAACACAGAAAAGATGGAATATTCATCGGCAATACTTCTCACACCTCATAACTATTTGGAGTGGAAGCAAAAAATTATTCTTTAGCTCAGATGCAAAGGCTTGTGCCAAATAGCTATGTCAATGGAAGTAGATCCGCATTCTACCAATCAAAAAAATGACTTTCTCAATAGACAAGATATGACCATAGGATTTATCTGCTTGTCTATTTTTCCAAAAATTCTCCACCAAATATGTGATGTCTCACAAGACATCAATCCAAAAGGATTATGGAACATATTGGAGGTTCTATTCGGGGATAAAGAAGATTGTGAATATTTTTTGTAGGAGGTTGAAAAGATATATCTAGAAGAGAAGCTATCAGAAGATAAAAAAAAATTATTCTGAAGAGTCTTCTACACAAGTATTTGCACAAATTTGTATTCCATTAGTTGAAGATGATGTTTAAATTTAATATTTTTTTTTCTGAATTTCATGTGGAAGATATATGTCATGCATCTTAGGGGTCACATCCAGATACTTTTCCATGCACAATGCATGCATCTGCGGAGACAAAAAGGGATCCACGCACATCAGACTCAATTATGATATTTTCTGAGAAGCATTTATAAAACAAAATTGGATATTTGAATTCCTCTCGGGAAAATAATCAATTTCATTTTTTTTTGTCTAAAACGAAGTCTGGAAAGTGAATTTATGATCATTTTAAAATCAACAAAATTTCAACATTTTTCCCAAAACAACCGCACGATTTTCAAAGTTTCATCCAAACTTTATTTGGATATTCTTCATTACAAGAAGATAAAGTGGATACATGTGGAAATATGAATGGTGCATCTACTTCATCATATCCGTGCAAACATCTACATATTCAACAAAATTTTCAACAAGCACAAACTTACACAGTTACGAGTTCTTTTTGGAGTGAAGGACAAGGTTGCTTAGCAAATGTTTTTTTTTCTTTCTCATTTCTTTTTATGCATCATAATTTGATGAGGGGTTTTTTCCATGAGGTTTTCCCCATTTCCTTATTTATTTCAGTGTATCTTTTGTATTTGGGTACCTAACATGGCCTTGTTTCTAGGACCCATTCTTTATTTTCACCATAGTGATGTTCATGGGGGTGTTGGAGTTACTTCGCACACACCTAGGATTTATTTTTTCTAAGTTTTTTCCTTGTTTATTAGTCATTATTTAGTCTCCTATATTTTAGGAAGAATATTCCTCTAGGGAGAATATTCTCTCCAATTTTGACTTCAGGTTGATTAGTTGAGTGGAGTCTAGATGCTACATTAGGATTATCACCATGCAGCATTGGGATCATCACCAGCTAATGCACATTGTCCTTGGGATCATCAACAGAATAGAGAATTACTCATGATTCTTGATCTCCTCCTCACTTCACTTTGTTTCAGTTAGTTAACTAAAGACTGATAGACTAGTTAACTCAGACTAGGTGGCAATTCACTCCCATAACTTCCTAAGAGACTAGACTAGGTGGCAGTTTACTCACATAATTGCTTATGTGTGTCCATATCACTCTAGAACACCATTATGGATCATTATTTACTGATTTATCCTATATCTATTGTAAATTATTCACTCTTTGAGTGTGGAATATGGTTAATGAGAATTCTTCCATTCTTTTCTCTCTTACTTCTTCTTTCTAAATTTCTTTCTACAAATGTGTGTGGTATTTTCTATATAGTTATATTTTGGGTAGTTTCAACACATTTACATGGTATAGAGATCAAGGACTGCTAAGAAAAATCTACAAAAAAATATTTTTGCAGGTACTAAAGATTGAAGAATGCAGAAAAGATGGAATATTCACCCACAATAATACTTATGCCTCATAACTATTTGGAGTGGAAGCCAAAAATTATGCTTTAGCTTAGATGTAGAGGCTTGTACCAAATAACTATGGAAATGGAAGTATATCCTCATTCCCCCGATGAGAAAAATGACTTTCTCAATAGACAAGAAATGGCCATAGTATTTATCTGCTTGTCTATTTCTCTAGAAATTCTCCAAGTATGTGATGTCTCACAAGGCTTCAATCCAAATGAATTATGGACCAGATTGGAGGTTCTATTTAGGAATAAAGAAGGTTGTGAATGTTTCATGTAGGAGGTTGAACAAATAGAGCTAGAAGAGAAGCCATAAGAAGATCAAAAATTTTATTCTGAAGAGTCTTCTACACAAGTATTTGAACAAATTTGTATTCCATTAATTGAAGATGATATCTATTGCATTTAATATTTTTTTCTGAATTTCATGTGGAAGATATATGGCATGCATCTCAAGGGTCACATACAGACACATTTCCATACACAATGCATGCATCTCAGGAGACAAAAAAGGAGTCGCGCACATTATTCTGAATTTTGATATTTTCTGAGAACAATTTACAAAAAAAAATTGATATTTGAATTTCTCTCGGGAAAATATCCAATTTCAAAAAACAAATCATTTGAAACAGATTCCGAAAAGTGAATTTATGATCATTTTAAAATCAACAAAATTTCAACATTTTTTCGGAAACGACCACATGGTTTTCAAAGTTTCATCCAAACTTTATTTGGATATTCTTCATTACAAGAAGGGAAAGTGGATATGTGTGGAGATCTCAATGGTGTATATACTTCATTAGATCAGTG